>PVLC010046970.1:0-11253 GCA_004027655.1 Graphiurus murinus
AAAAAAAAAAAAAAAAAAAAAGTGGAGTAAAATGGACCTATTGGGTTTGGCGATTCCAGGTGCACCGGTGACCTTGGGCCAGGGTCAGTGTTTAAGGGGCCAAGGACAGTGTCGTGAGGAAGCAGAAGCAGCAGCTGTCACTTGAAGGGAAGGCTCAAGGGTCAGCAGCTAATGGACGACTCAGGGGTGGTTGGGGGGGGTAGGGAGGGAGCTGCACAGAGGCAAGAGCCCTACTTGTAAAGGAGGGCCGGGGCATCTCCCTGCAGTCAGGCAGACAGGGAAGAGTGCAGTTAAGTGTTGCTGCTGGATATGGCGGCGCACGCTTGTTATCCTAGTACTTGGGAGGCTGAGACAGGAGGACAGGAGGGGATCGCAGGCTCGCAGCCAGCCTCAGCAACTCGGCGAGGCCCTCTGCACCTTAATGAGACCCTCCCTGTTTCAAACTAAAAATAAAATAGGGCTGGGGGTGGAGCTCAGAGGTAGAATGTCCCTAGGTTCAATCCCCAGTGCCACACACACACACACGCACACACAAAGACTGCTGGGCCTTTCTTCCACCTACTGACCACTCTGCTCTGTTGTGCTTCTCTCCCCCACAGGCCCGTCCACCCAGCGTCAGGTGCAGAATGGCCCCTCTCCTGAGGAGATGGACATCCAGAGAAGGTAACCAGCACCCAGCAGTGGCCAGCCCCACGGCCTCTCAGTGGTGCCAGAGGCAGCCTTCAGCGAGCATGGACCCTTGTGCCGCCCAGGCCACTCGCTCAGAACCACCGGGGTGGGGGTGGGGAGGCAGTCACGGTAGCACCTCCCCAACATGGAGATCGGGCGGCCATGGGAGCCCTGGCGTTCTCGAGACCTGTTATACAGCCCTCGTGATGAGCCCGGCACTGTCCTGCACGCTGGTCATCCGCAGTTCAACTTGACCTTCCCAGGCCTGTTCAAAGGTAGTGAGGACGTGAAGGGAGTGGCCTGTGGAGGGGCAGCTCTCACAGCGTGGCTCAAGAGCCAAAGATAGGAATGAGCCTCCCCCTGCCCTGGAGGACCAGCAGTGTCCTGAGGCCTCAGAAGAGGTCACCGTGGCTCCTTGTGGAGCAGCTTCCTAGGAAATGCACTCAAACCCAGGCCTTCCTCTTCCCTGGCCCTCCTCAAAGACCATGTAGTGAAAGCCTTACTGTGGACATACCCGAGCCTTCTCACTCTGGCGTGGTGCACTGCAGCCCCGGGCAAGCTACTGCTGGGCCCTGTTTGCTCGTTTGAAAATGGTCTCCCCCCGATCTCCAGCACACGAGGTATTAGATGGGCACGTGCTTCTTTTTTTTTTTTTTTTTTCGGTACTGGGAATTGAACTCAGGGGCATTCTACCTCCGAGCTATATCCCCAGTCCTATTTTTTATTCTTTATTTTGAAACCGGCTCTCACTAAGTTGCGGAGTGCCTCACTAGGTAGCTGAGGCTGGCTGCGAACCCGGATCCTCCGGTCTCAGCCTCCCGAATGCTGGGATTACAAGCGTGCACCACCACGCCCGGCGGGCACGTGCTTCTTAGAGTGCATGCGGGTATGAGATTTGTTCTTGTCAACTCACAAGTGTTTAGTGATCCCCAGGCCTGGCTCCTAGCTTCTCGGGAGTGTAGGTAGCACTTTGCAATTTAGGAAGGTCTTTATGTTCTTTGTCTCGTTTTAATCCTCACGCTAACCTTAGGGGTTGTTCGCATTCCCAAGATGAGCTAGCTGGAGCTAAAGTCCGCAGCAGGCTGGAGACAGGGCTGAGAGTCGAGTCTAACTCCAGCCGCAGCCGCCAGCTGCCTCCCTCAGGGAAGGGTCAGGAGTGAGCCCCAGAACGCGGGAAGTAGAAATGCTCCGAGGTAAATCCTGCTCCACCGGCCCCTCAGCGTTCTTGCCTGCCTTGCCTTCACCCAAGGCCAGGAAGGAGGCGGTGGCCTAGGGGGCCTGGCTCTGGCCTGAGCACTCCCTGGTGGTCAGGCATGGAACCACAGCAGCCCACCTGCGGGTCACTTCAGACCTAGGAGGCCCAGAGGAGAGGTCACTTACTGGGGCCACACGGTGAGCTCGTGACTCCATGCCTAGGAAGCTTTCTGCTTTCCCACAGCCGCTGTCATAACTTCACACCTGATTTTCAGATGTTTTTCAAACATTCTCACTTGGCTGTGGTTTTCTAAGTAGATGGATCCTGCAAAGGAGGTTGGAGTGGGTTCAGTGGTTCAGACAGAGAAGCCAATGAATGCAGATGCTCACGGAGCAGCTCACACTCCCTCGGCACCCACAGGGGCTTTTCCATTCTTTGTTAGGGAACAGGCATACTCCTCACAAGAACCCATGGCAGGTGGCAGTGTGTTTGTTTTTATAGACCCGCTCCTGGAGCCGGGCATGGTGGCGCACGCTTGTAATCCCAGCATTCGGGAGGCTGAGACCGGAGGATCCGGGTTCGAGGCCAGTCTCAGCTACCTAGTGAGGCACTCTACAACTTAGTGAGACCCGGTTTCAAAATAAAGAATAAAAAATAGGGCTGGAGATATAGCTCAGAGGTAGAATGCCCCTGAGTTCAATCCCCAGTACCGCAAAAAAAAAAAAATAGACCCACTCCTGGGCCCAGGAAAGGGAAATGGTTTGCCCAAGGTTGCATGAATCCCAGAACAGGAGCCAGAAAGCTCCTGCCCACTGGCCCCCTCAAGCAAGAGACTCGTGAGACTTTGGCCCCTTCCCTGTCGTGCCAGACACACAGCGTGCTTCCAGTACCCTCCCGCACTGAGCCAGAGCTGGCCTCGGAGCACTCAGTCCCATGCCACCCGAGCCCACGTTTGGGGTTCGTTCCACCCAGTTGCACCCTCTCTGCCATCCTTAGAAGGTGCAGAAGGCCCTGCCCATCCTGCCTCTCAGCCAGCGGATGCTGTGGACATATTTCTGGGTCACTGTCCTCACCCGGCTGGCCTCTCAGAGCCTGCAGCGAGAGTGCCCGCTGGGGCATGCACCGCAGTGCTCTGCAGTACCGCACGGTCTTCTGAACGGGGGCAGGACCTGCAGCTGGTCTCTAGGACAGAGAATGAGGCCTGTGACCTTTGCGTCCATTCCTCTGGAAAACCAGCAGTGCCTAGGAATTGTCCGTGGGCGCTCCACCAGGCGCCCGAAGAACAGGTGTTTCTGAGGCCGGGTCTGTTAAGGCCACAGGTTCCCAGAGCAAGGAGAGCTGTCACCCTGGAGAAACCCTTGAATCAGATCAGCCAGAGATCGCTGGGCCTTCTGCGAGGGCCTCTGCTCACGGAGCCTGATCTCAGGAAACAGCCAGCGCTCCCGCATTTGTTAGCGTGAAGCCGCCCGGCGCGGTGGCCCCGGGGAGTGCTGGCGCGCTGGCTCTGAGGCCTGGCCTCGCAGGCAGAGCCCGTGTGCCGGGCCCGAGGCCAGGCCGCCCACTGTGGTTGCCTTTCAGACAAGTGATGGAGCAGCAGCACCGCCAGGAGTCTCTGGAGAGAAGAACCTCGGCCACGGGTGAGAGTCCTGCGCCCCCGGCCGCCCCCACGCCAGTCCACCCGGGTGGCCCCGGGGCCCCGCAGGCCCTCTGTGAGCAGCTACCCAGGGCCTAGTCTCCGAATGCAGCCGTCATTTCAGACGGGGCGGGGGCGAGGGACCAGAGCAGTGTCAGGGTTTCGCAGCTCGGTCTGTCCACCAGTCTTGGGCCTCCCCACCCCTCCTCCCACAGTGGACATTCAGGGAGCCCCTCCTGGGGGTCATGCACCATGGACAAGGCAGACCCAGCCCCGGCCCCCCAGGAGCCCACTGTCCCCCCCACCACTCATCCTAGCACGCAGCGATAAGGGAAGTGCAGAGTGCTGGTGGCACCCAGAGAGGGGTCGGGGGGCCCAGGTCAGAGCGGACCACCCAGAGGAGAGGCCGGGCCTCGTCCTGAGCACTGACTGGAGCCCCACACAGCACGAGAAGAGACCGCTGTGTTCATTGACGGATGCGGGACTTTCTAATTTGTCAAGTGCGTTGGCACCCTCCGTCTTGTTTAGTTTGTTCAAACGCCCTCTGAAGTGAGCCAGTGAACACTGTGCGGTTTTGTCGATGAAGAGATGGAGCCGGCTGGCCGCTGAGCTCAGAGACGGGCCCCTGTCCTCTCGCAGGGACCATGGCACCCTTCCCCCCACCCCCGCCCCGGCCACACATTCCTGTGCAGGTCTGAGCCTGTCGCCACTGCAGGGACCCGCTCTCCCTCCACACACAGCGTCCTCTGCCCCGGCACTCCCTCCTGCCCCTCTCTGCCCCTGGCCTCTCCTTTCCTCTCCTCCCGCCTCCTCTGCCTCTTGCTCTTCTCCCTGACTCACTCCTGCCGTCTGCCCGCCCCAGCTCCGCCGGGCAGTCTGGCCGCAGCCCCAGCCTGTGTTCACCTGGAACTCACTCCCTGCTCTCCTCAGACCCTGAGCAGAGAGCACCCCAGCACGGTGCCTGGCGCATGGCGGGGGGCGGCTGGATTCAGTGTCGCCCCCTCATCTGTGTCCCTAGTCAGCCCTGGGCCCCGTAGTCACCTGCCACCATCCCCAAGGCCAAGGGCAGCCCCAGGTCCATCCTGGACACCATCTTCCGCCAGAACCTAGGGTGGAGCTAAGCGCTTAGAAGGGACAGAGAAGAAAGGCACAATTTGTGCCGCCAGGAGCCTCCTTTCCCCCTGGGAAAGAGTGTGTGTGCCCAGTGTGGGTCCCGCCCGGCCCCAGACGCTGAGCACCCAGAATGGGGGTAGCCACAGCACAGCCAAGTTCGTCCCTGGGGCTTCCAGGAAGGGGCAAAACTTGACCTGGCCTCGGCCCTCTGAGCCGGGGGCTGACAGAGTCCCCTTGCCTTGCAGGGCCCATCCTCCCGCCAGGGCACCCCTCAACTGCGGCCAGCGCCCCCCTCTCATGTAGTGGGCCTCCGCCCCCACCCCCACCCCCCGTCCCACCTCCACCCTCGGGGGCCACCCCCCCGCCCCCACCTCCCCTGCCAGCTGGAGGAGCCCAGGGAGCCAGCCACGACGACAGCTCCGTGTCGGGACTGGCCGCCGCCCTGGCTGGGGCCAAGCTTAGACGAGTGCAGCGGGTAAGAGGGAGCTCCGGGCATGGCGGGCAGGCAGGCGGATGGGCATGGCGGGTGGGCATGGCGGGTGGGCAGGCTCCATCACAGAGCTGCACACACTCAGCAAAGGGCCCCAGGGCTGGGCAGCCTCTCAAGCTGTTGCACAAGAAAACTCCGGGACGGTGCTTTGTAAAGTGAGGTGCCCTACTTCCACGAGCAGCTGCTGGTCCTCACGTTGGCCTTCGTCAGTGGGGCACAAACGTCTTCCTCCTCCTTGATGAGGAGACGGGTGCCGGGAGCCAAAGCACGCTCCAGTCGCTCGTGTACACACTGCAGAGCGTGGTCCCGAGCCGCCCGTCTCCTGAGCCCAGGTCCCCGGCTTCTGCCCCTGTCCTGGTGCAGCCCTTCCTTGCACTGAGCTCTGGAATGAAGCTCGGCGAAGCTGTGGCCATACAGTGCCTCGATACAGATCTCTGACTTGAGTGTGGCTTCTCTCCCCAGAACCCTCCCTCCTTCCTCCCCCATGGCACTCCAGCCTGTAGGCCTGGTAGTATCTGTCACCTGTGTAACCCAGGCCCATCCTCACGCTGCCCTAAAGCCTGCTTTTCTCTCCTGTGGGGTTGGGGATGTGGGACTGGACGCCCACCCTTGCGTCCCCTCCCACACAAACACTCCCCGCACGCCCTAGAGTCTGATCGTGGCCCCCTGTCCCCGCAGCCAGAAGATGCATCAGGAGGCTCCAGTCCCAGCGGGACGGCAAAGTCCGATGCCAACCGGGCGAGCAGCGGGGGCGGTGGGGGAGGCCTCATGGAGGAGATGAACAAGCTTCTGGCCAAGAGGTGCGTCTCCCACCTCCCCAGACCCTGAAGGCCTGTGAGGAAGTCGCCAGCCTCAGCCTCACACAATAACCCTGTCACCAGGTTTAGCCAGGCCGGCGAAACTTACTCACGCTTTCCCTCAAGGTTGGCACCAACCGGTCGGCATTCTCTGGACTCTAAATCTGTCACTTTAGTGTGACGAGTATGTATTGAAGCATCTGCTGCCGGCCAGCCCTGTCCTGGGCAGGGAGGGAAGTGGCATGGCCCCTGCACTTGGGATTCCAACAAAAATAAGAGACAACCCTGGAGTGACAGAGAACTCGGGCAGTGTGGCGGGAAGATGCTTCAGTTCTCCAGAGCTCATCGTAGAGGGCGCAGGAGAAGGAATTATGGAGCGACGGGGCCCCAGAGGACGCCTCCCCTGAGAGTTGGGAGGTGTCATAGTCGGGCTCTGGGCCTGGTCATCCACTTACCCAGCTACACCAACAGGTGTGGCTACCGCCCGCCCCAGGCCATCGGCTATCGCCAAGTCTCTTTTGTTCCCCAGCCGAAACCAGAACTCATACAGCTTCCTTTACTGAAAGGGATACAAAGCTTGGGTTTTATCTTTGAGTGTGGGCTAGCACCCGGAATGTGCTGATACTGGATTCCCAAGGCCACGGGTGACCTGGGCGCCGGAAGTGTAGCAGCAGGCCTCGGGTGTCAGAACGCGCTCTGTTGTCTGAGAAAGGCCGAGTCGCAGGCACCCTGCCTGCTGGGTGCCGTCCTGCCCCCCACTGCCTTCCAAGTTGATGGGTCTCCTTCATTCTGGATGGGCAGCTCACCCCAAATTGTGGGAGTTAATTTCTTTTTTTTTTTTTTTTTTTTTGCGGTACTGGGGATTGAACTCAGGAGCATTCTACCTCCAATCTATATCCCCAGCCCTACTTTTTATTCTTTATTTTGAAACAGGGTCTCACTAAGTTGCGGAGGGCCTCACTAAGTAGCTGAGGCTGGCCACAAACCCAGATCCTCCGGTCTCAGCCTCCCAAATGCTGAGATTACAAGCATGCGCCACCACGCCCGGCTGGGAGTTAAATGTTGTGGTGGCCACAGAGTTGGAAATCCGTAAGAGCATGTCTTCGGGAAGTATTGAGGGTTGGTGTGTATAGATTTGGGAGGTGGCCACATATGCGGGACCATTGAGGCCAGGAAATCTGAGTGAGGACTTAGAGTCTGTGCAAAGGAAATGCCTGCGTATGGAGATGTATGAATCTACGAGAGGGCCCCCACAGGAGCTGTTCTGGGTCTTTCTGGACCTTTCTGGGCCTTTCTGGGCTCTTAGCAGGGTCCAGATTTAGAAGGTCACGGCTGGATGAACTGAGGTGTAACACAGGAGGGCTCTACAAGAAAGTGTCTCCCTCCCTCCTGCAAGGTGCTGGGGTCTACTCGCCCAGCAGTCAGTCTGGGACAGAATGCTCCCATGGCCCTGACCCAAGAGACTCGCTGCAACCCAGAAGCACTTCTTCCCCATGTGGCCAGGCCTCGACGGTCCTGGGAGTGTAGTTGTCACTCAGCCAAGCCACCCTTCAGGCGCTGTGGCCATGCCCAGTTGAGCAAAGACTTGGGAACATCCCGAACTCCTCCTCCCTGCCCAGACCAGTTTTGAGTCTGGCTCATGGGTGAGCATAGAAGGCCTGAATACTCACCCAGGTGTGGCCTCACCAACTGGGTACACGAAGGACACATCCTGGTCCCCACGCAGGGCACCCGAGGACTGGGTAGCTCCAGCAGAGCCTACCCCATCATTCTGGGTCACCTGAAACCTCGGGAAGCTGATTTGCATCTTTTTCTTCCCCTGTCTAGGAGAAAAGCAGCCTCTCAGACAGACAAGCCCACCGATAAAAAGGAAGATGAAAGCCAAATGGTAGGTATTGCTCCCCCAGGGCCCCCCAGGATAGCAAATCGGCCAGTGAGGCCTTGCAGGTACTGGTTTGGACATCTGCCTAATGGGTCCTTGACTGGGTGACCTGCCCTCCGGAGCAGTCCCTCGACTGCACACTGCCCGTGGAGCTGCATCCCTGCAGGGTGAGAGCAGGCAGAAAGCCAGAGCTGCCCAAGTGTGGTGAGGGGACCCAGATCCCTGGGGAGCCCACGGGCCCCTCACCTGCCCCGGGCCAGCCTCGTCAAGGGACTGGGGGTTCAGAGCACAGCTGCTGTAGGGAGTCTGTGGAAGCCCAGTGCAATCTTTATTTTCAAATTATTTCTGATCTTAAAGATGACACTTGAGTCAGTCAAGTTTTCGGAAGCTACAGGTGGGCCAGGCTCTTGACCTTGGCGGGCATCCCGAGCCTAGTCTGGCAGCACACAGCCCACAGCATCCACCTGCTCTCAGAGTGGCCAATTCTCTTTTCTTTTGTGTTAAACTCTCTTATAAAAAAATAGACTCCTACAGCCGGGCGTGGTGGCGCACACCTATAATCCCAGTACTTGGGAGGCTGAGTCAGGAGGATTACGGGTTCGAGGACAGTCTCAGCAAGTAATGAGATTCTCATCAACCTAGCAAGACCCTGTTTCTAAATAAGAAATAAAATTGGGCTGGGGGTGTAGCTTGAAGGTAGAATGCCTCTGGGTTCAATCTCCAGTACCACAAAAATAAATAAAAAAACTCCTGCCGACACTGCTAAGTTTAGGCCTTAAGTACAGATGGCCGAAGTACAGGTGCCAGGGACCAGCATACGCGTGCCTCCTGTCCTGGTGTCCCCGGGCTGTACCCCCTCCCAGCCTGTCCCTCCTCCTCTGGCCTGGGCACATGCCAGTCCCTCTGCTCACCAGCCGCTCCTCTTGGCCTGCACTTCCCTGCATACGCCTCCCTTCCTACAGTGCTGTGTCCTGGACCACCAGGCTAGGCAGGCTCCCTGCCCGGGCCCCTTCCAGTGCTGTGTCCTGGACCACCAGGCTAGGCAGGCTCCCTGCCCGGGCCCCTTCCAGTGCTGTGTCCTGGACCACCAGGCTAGGCAGGCTCCCTGCCCGGGCCCCTCGCCCCTGCTTCTCCCAAGCCCTCTCACAGGTTCAGCCGTGCACACTCGCCCTCCTGCCAGATCACGGGCCTTGGGGCCGACCCGGGCTCCTCACTCACCCACTGTCCTGTGCACGCACACACCGGGGTCTTCCCCGAGCTGCCTTGTCACGGGTTTTGGGGATTGCAGGGGCCTGTGTGGACAGGCGCTACCACATAGCTACATACAGGCAGTCCTCGGTGGCCGCGTTCTGGCCACAGCAGAAGAGTCAGCCCTAGCTTTTCTTAGGCAGCTACTACTGCTTCACAGGAAGAGAGGTGGATTTCACCCCACAGGGATTCCAGAAGAGAGTTACATTCTGAAATCTTCCACCCTAGGGTAGAGCTGTCTTACTCAGGCCTCATCTTTTCCTCCCTTTTTATGTTTCTGTAGTACTGAGAGTTCAGTCCAGGGACTCTTTACCATTAAGCTACATGCCTAGCCCTTTTTTTTTTTTTAATTTTTATTCGGAGGCAGGGTCTCACTAAGTTGTCCAGGCTGGCCTCGAACTTGTGATCCTCCTGAGTAGCTAGGATTACAGGCGTGCACCACTGCGTCCCTCCTCTTTAAGAGGCCTTGGTGCTTCTGTCTCTTGTTCTCACACCGGAGCTAGCCTCTAAACGCAGGGCCTTCGAGGGCTCTGCACAGCTGGAGAATGCAGGGTGCGGAAGCGCTGACAACACGCTTGGACTTTCTGTTTCATGCCTCTCGGTACTTTCCAAATTCTCCTCGGTAAACGTGTACTAGGTTTATAATTAATGGAGAACAAACAAATATTATTGAAAGAAGAAAAGAGCCCCAAAATTGGAGTCGGTGTCTCGGGTGGGCACCCTGCCACTTACTGGCTGTAGCGATTCTTACCATCCTGGGGACGGTTCCACCACGTGTGACAAAGCTGCCCCCGGCGTGCCAGGCCCGCAGCTTCAAGGGCTGGACATGTGACAGAGGAGCCTCTTGCCAGCGACGGGTGAGGCATGAGGGTCCCTCAAATGTAGGGAGGATTTTTTAAAGAATAATAATAATTTTAATGACTCTGTACTCACAATAACTTTTATTCTTACTGGTTTCTTTGGGCTCTGGGCCCCAAGCACATGTGTTGATTTACATAAACCATAATTCATCTCTTTTTATTCCTTTTGTGGGGGGGGAGTATTGGGAATTGAGCCCAGAAGCATACCCCTTTTTTATTTATTTTGAAATAGTTTGGCTAGGTTGACCTTGAACTTGGCAATCTTCCTGTCTCAGCCTCCCAAGTACTGGGATTACAAACATAACATGTACCACCACACCCTGTTTCAGCTTTTTTTTTTTTCTCTTGTTTGTGGCACTGGTGATTGAGCCCAGGGACATTCTACCTCCAAGGTACACCCCCCGTCCTATTTTATTTTTATTTTGAAATAAGGTCTCACTAGGTTGATGAGAGTCTCACTACTTGCTGAGGCTGTCATCAAACCTGAGATCCTCCTGTCTCAGCCTCCCAGGTACTGAGATTACAGGTATGTGCCACCACATCTGGCTTTAGCCTTCTCATTTAAAAAGAACTGAAGTTGGTCATGGTGGCGCACACTTGTAATCCCAGTACTTGGGAGGCTAAGACCGGAGGATCCAGGTTCGTGGCCAGCCTCAGCTACTTAGTAAGGCCCTCCACAACTTGGGGCTGGGGGTGTAGCTCGGAGGTAGAATGCCCCTGGGTTTAATTCCCAGAACCAAAAAAAAAAAAAGAATAAAAATAGGGCTGGGAGCTGGGCGTGGTGGCAGACACTTGTAATCCCAGTACTTGGGAGGCTGAGACTGGAGGATCCAGGTTCGAGGCCAGCTTCAGCTACCTAGTGAGGCACTCCACAATTTAGTGAGACCCTGTTACAAACTAAAGAATAAAAAATAGGGCTGGGGGTATAGCTCAGAGGTAGAATGCCTCTAGGTTTAATCCCCAGTACCGCAAAAAAAAAAAGAAAAAGAAATAGGGCTGGGGCCCGGGCGTGGTGGCTCATGCTTGTAATCCCAGTTCTTGGGAGGCTGAGACAGGAGGACCCGGGTTCGAGGTCAGCCTCAGCTACTTAGGCTCTCCGCAACTTAGTGAGACCCTGTTTCAAAAAAAAAAAAAAATTAAAAAAAAAAAGAAAAAAAAATGGGACTGGGAAGCCGGGCGTGGTGGCGCACGCTTGTAATCCCAGCATTCGGGAGGCTGAGACTGGAGGATCCGGGTTCGCGGCCAGCCTCAGCTACCTAGTGAGGCACTCCGCAACTTAGTGAGACTCGGTTTCAAAATAAAGAATAAAAAATAGGGCTGGGGGTATAGCTCGGAGGTAGAATGCCTCTGAGTTCAATCCCCAGTA
>PVLC010046971.1:0-11249 GCA_004027655.1 Graphiurus murinus
AAAAAAAAAAAAAAAAAAAAAAAAAAAAAAAAAAAAAAAAAAAAAACCAGAAAAGGTAGCGGGCAAGTGTAACCAAATCAGAGACAAACGACATAAAGAACGCCACCATTCCCTAACCAGAAATTTCCAGAAACTTCCAAGACCGACGGCATTGCACAAGAGCGCTGAATCGATCTAGCCCCGAGCGCGCATCTGGTTCCAACCCAGCTTAGGCAGCTTCCCTCCGCGTCACTGCGCAGCCCGAACCGGTTGGCACCTGGCAGCCCCCCGACCCCGGCACCCTCCTCCGCGGGGCCTCGGTTCACCTCGCTCCCCTCCGACGTCCACGTCAAAGAAGACTCGGGGGTTACTGGGATTGGAGGGCTTATCCTGTGGGGACGGGTGCGACATCTCGATTTGCAGGCGCCTGTGAACAGACCCGGGAACCGCGTGCACGAACCGCAGCTCACACTCGAGGGCGCCCCTCCCCGCGGAAGACTAGAGGCGGCGCCCCAAAGACACTTCCGGCGCGAAGCGGGGACGCGCGACCCGACTTCCGGTCCGCACACGTGGCCTTCCGATGCGCCCGGGTGGGGGCGCCCGTGGCGGTCCTCCTGCTGAAGTTACCGCCCCAGGTCCAAACTTTCTTCTGTCTCGTTTCATCCTGTTTCTCCATTCTAGCCTCAGCTCTGCCACTACCTGGCGGTAACTTCTTGGAAACTTTTTTCCTGTGCTACTAGGGATTGAACTCTGGGACATTTTACCTCCAAGATAAACCCCAGCTATCTATCTCTATCTCTCTCTCTCTCTCTCTCTCTCTCTCTCTCTCTCTCTCTCTCTCTCTCTCTCTCTCTATATATATATATATATATATATATATTTTTTTTTTTTTTTTTTTTTTTTTTTTTTTTTTTTTTTTTTTTTTTTTTTTTTTTTTTTTTTTTTAGTTTACAGTTTATTTTAAAAATTCTGAAAGACACTGCAAGTTCTGAACTTTGAGTACTGCTACCCATACACAACCTTCTGGTTATATATTTTTTTATTCGAAAACTGGGGATTGAACTCAGGGACATTCTACCTCCGAGCTACACCCCCAGCCCTATTTTATCTTTTATTTTGAAACAGGGTCTCACTGAATTGCAGAGGGCGTCACCAAGTAGCTGAGGCTGGGCGTTTACTTTTTATTTTGGAACAGTCTCGGTAAATTGTTAAGGGTCTTGCTAAATTGCTGAGGCTGGCCTTGAACCCGAGGATCCTCTGTCTCATCCCCCCAAGTACTGAAATTAAGGGCGTGCGCCACCATGCCCAGCCCTGGAAACTCATTTTGCTAGTCTGGAAAATAGGAATAGTAATGCTTACCTCGGGAGATTGTTTAGGGGATTATCGCCTAGCATGATAATTTGTTCATCACATTTCAATTATAAGTGATACAGTTTGGGCCAGACGTGGTGGTGCATGCTTGTAATCCCAGCATTCGGGAGGCTGAGACCGGAGGATCCGGGTTCGTGGCCAGCCTCAGCTACCTAGTGAGGCACTCCACAACTTAGTGAGACTCGGTTTCAAAATAAAGAATAAAAAATAGGGCCGGGATTATACCTCGGAGGTAGAATGCCCCTGAGTTCAATCCCCAGTATCGCAAAAAGAAAAAGAAAAAGAAAAGAACAGGTTCAGCCGCGTGTGGTGGCGCACCGCTTCTAATCCCAGTACTTGGGAGGCAGAGGCAGGCGGATCACAGATTCCAGAGCAATATAACTCTCATCAACATAGGGAGACTCTGTTTCAAAATAAAAATAAAAAAATAGGGCTGGAAGTATCTGGGTTCAATCCCCAGTACTACAAAAAAAAAAAAAAAATAGTGCCAGGCATGTAATATGAATCAATTCAAACCAAGTATCTATGTAGGCATGCCTATGTATGTATGTATTTTGGGAATGATGGAACTTTCTGATCACACAGAAAATTTTAATTGGTATGTCTTTTTTGTCCTGAAATTTCACATTTGTTGTTCTGGAGACAGTATGTTACTATCTCAACTGACAATTTAGTTTTACAGTGATCATGTAGTAATGATGTAGAATAAAAGGAATAAATTTTAGGCAGAAAGGAGACGGATTGGGAAGGAAAGGAGAATATGGTTTTAACAGAGCTTGCTCATCCTTAAAAACCAAGACCCATTCATAATGGGTTGACTAAAAGCCCGGCATGGTGGCGCACGCTTGTAATCCCAGCATTCGGGAGGCTGAGACCGGAGGATCCGGGTTCGAGGCCAGCCTCAGCTACCTAGTGAGGCACTCTGCAACTTAGTGAGACTCGGTTTCAAAATAAAGAAAAAAAATAGGGCTGGGGGTATAGCTCAGAGGTAGAATGCCCCTGAGTTCAAACCCCAGTGCCGCAAAAAATAAGTAAATAAATAAAAATAAAAAAATAAACGTCTGCCTTTGTCCCTATCTGGCATGTGTTGAAATTATTTTCACCACAGAGACCAAGAACCCACGAGAAGTATCATGCTAACCCATGACAGTAGCACATTCAAAAACTAGATGAATAATCTCTTTTTTAACATTTTAAAAGATTTGTGAGCCCTCTGCAACTTAGTGAGACCCTGTTTCAAAATAAAGAATAAATAGGACTGGGGGTGTAGCTCGGAGGTAGAATACCCCAGGGTTCAATACCCAGTACCACAAAAAAAAAAAAAAAAATTGTGAAAATTTCCAAGTATGAGAAATAAAAAAATAGTGGGACATAGTGGTGCACGCTTGTAATCCCAGGATTTGGGAGGCTGAGACCAGAGGATCCAGGTTCGAGGCCAGCCTCAGCTACCTAGTGAGGCCCTCCGCAACTTAGTGAGATCCTGTTTCAAAATAAAGAATAAAAAATAGGGCTGGAGGTATAGCTCAGAGGTAGAATGCCCCTGGGTTCAATCCCTAGTACTGCAAAAATAAATAAATAAATAAATAAATAATAGGGCAGAGTGTATAACTTGAACGTAGAATGTCCCTGGGTAAAAAAACAAAAAAAAAAAAAACAGATACCTCAGCATTTCATTGTCATGATGACATGATGATTCTCTTTATTCTTTATTTTTTGTACTGGAGATTGAACCTGATGAGGTAGAATAGGAAGAATAAAATTTAGGTAGGAAGTGTTGTGGGATAACCCGGTCCGACTCATGGGTCCTTGGCCTCCGTGATAAAAAGAATTTTAACACGTGCCATTCAGGAACAAAAAGTAGGAATTTATTTAGGAAAATAAGGAAATGGGGGAGAAAAACAAGTGAGCGGACATCTTCCTGGCCAGACACGAGCACGAGGGCAAGAGAGCGAGTCCTTGCCCCCTTAGTCCTTATATGAGAGGGGGTTGGCACAGAAGAAGTCCGGACCACCTCCTCACAGGTATAGGTGGGCCTTCCAAGAAGAGTGGGCACAGAAAAAGTTGGAACCTCCTCCTTCTCAGGTTTCAAGATGGGTCTGCCCTTGGCTGGGAATTTCCAGTGTCCTTGGTCCTTGCTCTTAGGTGGGGGGCAGGGCCTAAGGAACTTCCAAAGGTGGAGTAGAGGCTGCAGCGCTTCAGTTCCAGGTTTTTATATTAAAGTGATATTTTTACTTTTCCTTCCCATTTGTCTCCTTCCTGCCTACTTATTTCTTCTATCCTACATCAGAAGGAGACACTGGGAGGAAAAGGAAAAATATAGTTTTAAAATCTGGAGAGTTAGCCAGGCGTGGTGGCGCACACTTGTAATCCCAGCGTTCGGGAGGCTGAGACCGGAGGATCCAGGTTCTCGGCCAGCCTCAGCTACCTAGTGAGGCATTCCGCAGCTTAGTGAGATCCAGTTTCAAAATAAAGAATAAAAAATAGGGCTGGAGATGTAGCTCGGAGGTAGAATGCCCCTGGGTTCAATCCCTAGTACCGCAAAAAAAAAAAAAAAAAAAAAATCTGGAGAGTTTTAAACTAACTCCACCCCTTGGAGGTCCCACACCCTAATCCCCTGAAGCCCTGCCCCCACCTGATTCAGGGCCAAGGTCAGATCCATCTTGAAACCTGAGGAAGAGGAGGATCCAACCTGGAATGCCCACCTATCGCCCACCTATACCTGAAGAAGGAGGAGATCCAGACTTCGTCTGTGCTCACTCCTCTTAAAAGTTTATAAAAAAGAGAAGCCCCCAGCCGGGCGTGGTGGCGCACGCTTGTAATCCCAGCATTCGGGAGGCTGAGACCTGAGGATCCAGGTTCGCGGCCAGCCTCAGCTACCTAGTGAGGCACTCCGCAACTCAGTGAGACTCGGTTTCAAAATAAAGAATAAAAAGGGGCTGGGGGTGTAGCTCGGAGGTAGAATGCCCCTGAGTTCAATCCCCAGTACCGCAAAAAAAAAAAAAAAAAAAAAAAGAGAAGCCCCTTCCTCTCTCTCACTCTCGCTCGCGCTCTCGCTCTCCCTTGCCCGCATAGTCCGGAAGATCTCTGCTCGCCTGTTTTCCCCGAGTCCCAGAATAAAGACCTGCCTTTTGTTCCTGACTGGCACGTGTTAAAATTCTTTTTATCACTGAGGCCAAGGACCCACGAGTGGGACTGTGTTATCCCAGGACAAACCCAGAGGCATTCTACCTCAGAGCTACATCGCAAGCTCTTTTTTCTTTTTTATTTTGAAATAGAGTCTTGCTAAGTTGCTGAGGCTGACCTTGAACCTGTGATACTCCTGTCTCAGCTTCTCAAGTACTGGAATTACAGGCATTTGCCACTATAGCCAGCTTCACAATGATTTTTTTTTTTTCCTTTTTTTTTTCGGTACTGGGTGATGTAGGACAGAAGGAATAAAATTTAGGCAGAAAGGAGACATTGGGGGGGAAGGGAAAGATAGTTTTAAAATCTGAAGAGTTCTAGCTGACCCCACCCTATAGGGTGTGCTCAATCTTAGAAAAGTTTAAGTGGGCCAACACCTTTTTAATCCCCTGAATCCCAGCCCCCATTGGACACTCAGGGCAAAGGTCAGACCCATCTTGAAACACCCATCTTAACCTGAGGAAGAGGAGGGCCCACTTTGGACCACCTACCTGTCACCCACCAATACCTGGAAGAAGGAGGAGGTCCAGATTTCTTCTGCGCCCACCTCTCGAAAGCCTATAAAAGACGGACTTATACCCCGCCTCGGTCTCTTGGGACCTGGGAAGCGCGTCTGGTCAGGAAGATGCAAGCTCACCCGTTTTTCTCCCCCTTTCCTTATTTTTCCTAAATAAATTCCTACTTTTTGTTCCTAAATGGCACGTGTTAAAATTCTTTTTTTCACGGAAGCCAAGGACCCACGTGTGGGACCGGGTTATCCCACAACATGGGGATTGAACTCAGGGGCATTCTACCTCCGAGCTATACCCCCAGCCCTATTTTTATTCTTTATTTTGAAACAGGATCTCACTAAGTTGCGGAGTGCCTCACTAGGTAGCTGAGGCTGGCCTCGAACCCAGATCCTCCGGTCTCAGCCTCCCGAACGCGTGCGCCACCACGCCCGGCTAAATGTTGACTTCTTATACCATGCAATTTCATGGTGTTTATTCATTGTGCTTCCATGAAAAACTGGGATGGCTCAGCTCAAAACTCTTCTGTCAGATGGGTGTGGTGGCTCACGCTTGTAATCCCAGTACTTGGGAGGCTGAGACCGGAGTATCCGGGTTCGAGGCCAGCCTCAGCTACTAAGTGAGGCTCTCCACAATTTAGTGAGACCCTGTTTCAAAATAAAGAATAAAAAAATAGGACTGGGGTATAGCTCAGTGGTAGAATGCTCCTGGGTTCAATCCCCAGTAATACACACATACACACACACACACACACGCACACACACACACCTCTCAAGGTATTTTTGATGATTAAATGGAGATGTTTTAATATGTGACACATAGTATGTGAACAGCTTGTACTTTATTATAATTATTACTAATGTTAACAAAATAGAATTAACACTGCAATGGTGCTTTGAGAATGCCTCTGCATTTATGAAAGAAAAAAATGAGTTTCTTCCTGTTATACAGGTTTCTGGGTGTAAAAGACTAATTCAACTGTTACTCTCACTGTGTCTAGACTTTTCACAGTAAAGTAACAGCTTTATGTAAACTGTCATATTCCTAGAACCAAACCAAATAAAAGAATCATACATTTTAAAACCACTCAAAACTGGACTTAAGGTATAAATAAATAAACAAACAAACCTTCTAGAAGACAACCTGCGCTGGGTGTGGTGGCCCATGCTTGCAATCCCAGTACTTGGGAGGCTGAGACAGGAGGATCGCAGGTTGACGGCCAGCCTGGGCTACTTAGGCCCTCCGAAACTTAGCGAGACCTTGTTTCAAAATAAAGAATGAAAAATAGAGCCGCGCATGGTGGTGCATGCTTGTAATCCCAGAATTTGGGAGGCTGAGACTGGAAGATCCCAGTTCGAGGCCAGCCTCACCTACCTAGTGAGGCCCTCCACAACTTAGTGAGATCTTGTTTGAAAATAAAGAATAAGAAATAGGGCTAGGGGTGTAACTTGGAGGTATAATGCCCCTGAGTTCAATCCCCAGTATCGCAAAAAAATTGGACTAGAGGTATAGCTCAGAGGTAGAATGCCCCTGGGTTCAATCTCCAATACTGCGAAAAAATAAATAAAAATAAAATAAAAGACAACTGCCAAGAGCTGGGTGTGGTGACGCATGCTTGTAATCCCAGCATTCGGGAGGCTGAGACCGGAGGACCCGGGTTCGAGGCCAGCCTCAGCTACCTAGTGAGGCACTCCACAACTTAGCGAGACTCGGTTTCAAAATAAAGAATAAAAAATAGGGCTGGGGGTGTAGCTCAGAGGTAGAATGCCCCTGAGTTCAATCCCCAGTACCGCAAAAAAAAAAAAAAAAGACAACTGCCCAGCCAGTCATAGTAGTACACATCTGTAATCCCAGTATTTGGGAGGCTGTAACAGAAGGATCGCAGGTTCTCAGCCAGTTTCAGTAACATCAAAGCTCTCAGCAATTTAGCAAGGCCCTGTTTCAAAATAAAAATAAGTTGGTCATGGTAGCACATGCCTATATTCCCAGTATTTGAGAGGCTAAGACAGGAAGAGCATAGGTTCAAATGATTTGGACAAAACATCTTTTGTAAAACCAGAGCTTTTCACTCTCAGGAGAAAATAAAATTAAATCAATCAAACAAAATCCATATCCTGTGCTGGAGAATAAGACAGTTGTGAATAGCAGCAAGAAGAGAGTCAGAGGACCAGGTCAAACCTGATTGCCACTTCCCAGAGATAGGGAGTCACTCCACGTCCTCTGATCACACCCTGGGGAAGGCTGCAAACCTCCACAGACACAGTTGTGAGATACAAGAGCAGAGGAAAGGTGCTCTGAAACCTAGACAGCTGCACAGAGCCAACAGGACTGCGTGGGAACGTGGGGTGCTGTAGGAGAAGGCAGATGCCAACTAGACCTGTTTCCAATATGCCTGTACATCCCAAGTGCATGAGAAAGAAAAGAGCTTCTAGAGTTGAGGACACCGGTTCAAGAGAACTCCAAATTCAGCTGAGGCCTGTGAGGACTGATGAGTGAATTATGATGATGAGTTTTTCACGGGATGGCTGTATAAACGCGCGACATCAAGAACCAGAGGCCGCCAACCCCAAAACTTGCCACCATATCAGACCTTCTAAAACTGAAATACAAGCTGGGCATGGTGCCACACACCTGCAATCCCATACTTGGAAGGCTGAGACAGGAGGATTGCAGGTTCAAGGCCAGCCTCAGCTACTTAGTGAGACTCTGTTTCCAAATATAAAATAAAATAGGGCTGGGGTGTAACTCAAAGGTAGAATGACCCTGGGCTCCATCCCCAGCACCACACACACACACACACACACACACACACACACACACACACACAAATAATAATAATAATAATAATAATAATAATGATGATGATAAAATGAAAGATTGAAATCGAACCTCAGGAGGAAGAAGGAGGAATACCAGAAATTGACAACAATTATATTACCAACCCTTTGGAATAGGCAATTCAAAATTGAACCTAAGCTGGGCATGGTGGCACAGGCTTGTAATCCCATTACTTGGGAGGCTGAAGCAGGAGGATTGCAAGTTTGCAGCCAGCCTTAGCTACTTAGTGAAGCCCTCACCAACTTAGTAAGACCCTATTTAAAAATAAAACAGGGTTGGGGCCAGGCGTGGTGGCGCACGCTTGTAATCCCAGCATTCGGGAGGCTGAGACTGGAGGATCCGGGTTCACGGCCAGCCTCAGCTACCTAGTGAGGCACTCCGCAACTTAGTGAGACTCGGTTTCAAAATAAAGAATAAAAAATAGGGCTGGGGGTGTAGCTCGGAGGTAGAATGCCCCTGAGTTCAATCCACAGTACCACACACAAAAAAAAAATAAAATAAAACAGGGTTGAGGATGTGGTCCAGAAGTAAAATGCCCCTGGGTTCAATCCCCAGCACCCAGAAAATAAATAAATAAATAATTGAACCTGAACAAGTTACACAAACATAGTTGTGTTTCTTTTTTTTTTTTTTTTTTTTTGCGGTACTGGGGATTGAACTCAGGGGCATTCTACCTCCGAGCTACACCCCCAACCCTATTTTTTTTTTTATTCTTTATTTTGAAACCGAGTCTCACTAAGTTGCGGAGTGCCTCACTAGGTAGCTGAGGCTGGCCGCGAACACGGATCCTCTGGTCTCAGCCTCCCGAATGCTGGGATTACAAGCGTGCACCACCACGCCCGGCTCATAGTTGTGTTTCATATGCATCTGGATTCTGCCTTTATGGGAGCATGAGTTGTTGATCACTACATCCTTACCAGGACCCCAGACAAATTTATTTATTTATTTATTTATTTATTTATTTATTTATTTATCTATCTATTTATTTATTTATTTGCAGTACTAGGGATTGAACTCAGGGGCGTTCTACCTCCGAGCTACACCCCCAGCCCTATTTTTTTATTCTTTATTTTGAAACCGGGTCTCACTAAGTTGTGGAATGCCTCACTAGGTAGCTGAGGCTGACCTCGAACCCGGGTCCTCTGGTCTCAGCCTCCCGAATTACAAGCGTGCGCCACCACGCCCGGCTCCCCAGACAAATTTAAATTGACACCCAACTCCTATGTCACAGGTAATAAATTAGGAGGGACACTACAGTTGGGGAAGAAAGATCCACAATTCTATCTGTAGAGTCAGGTTCTGATGCCAAAATTAGAACTCCTAGAGGAAACATTAGGTGCCGAAGTGGTTACATGCAGGAAAGCTTCCTTACCAAGGATTCCTGCTTAAAACATACACAGAGAGTATTGCCTTCACTACAAGAGTAAAAATCACATATCAGAATGGGACAGCAAAACCGGGCAAGGTAGTGCACACCTGCAATCCCACTACATGGGAAGCTAAAACAGGAGGATCATAAGTTGCTGAAGCCAGCCTCAGCAATTTAGGAAAACCCTATTTCAAAATAAAAAAGCCTGGTGTGGTAGTGCACGTTTGTAATCCCAGTACTTGAGAGGCTGAAACAGGACGATCTCAGGTTCTCAGCCAGCCTCAGCAACTTGTGAGGCCCTCTGCAAATTAGTCAGACCCTGTTTCAAAATAAAGAATAAAAAAATAGAGCTGGGCGTGCTGGCGCACGCTTGTAATCCCAGTATTTGGGAAGCTAAGACCAGAGGATCTGGGTTCGCGGCCAGCCTCAGCTACCTAGTAAGGCCCTCCGAAACATAGTGAGACCCTGTTTCAAAATAAAGAATGGAAAATAAGGCTGGGGCTATAGCTCAGAGGTAGAATGCCCCTGAATTCAACCCCCAGTGAGACACACACACACACACACACACACACACACACACACACACACACACAAAATTGGGCTGAGAGTGGAGTTCAGAGGTAGAAGGCCCCTGGGTTCCATTCTCAGTACCACAATACATCCATACATACATATATACATACATACATACATACATACATAAAACAAAAAGGACTGAGGCTGTATCTAAGAGATGGACTGCCCCTGGGTTCAATCCCCAGTACAAAATTAGAAGGAGGGAGCTGGGCATGGTGGCCCACGCTTATAATCCCAGTACTTGGGAGGCTGAGATGGGAGGATCTGGTTTCACCACCAGCCTCAGCTACTTAGTGAGGCCCTCCCCAACTTAGTGATACCTTGTTTCAAAATAAAGAATAAAAAATAGGGCTGGCGGTGTAGCTCGGAGGTAGAATGCCCCTGGGTTCAATCCCCAGTACCACAAGAAAAAAAAAAAAAAAAAATTGGAAGGAGGAAAGGGAGAGGGAGGGAGGGAGGAGGGAAGAAGGAAGGAAAGGAAAAAAAATTTTTAAAAAGGGCTTACCCAAGCCGGGTGTGGTGGCACATGCTTGTAATCCCAGCATTTGGGAGGCTGAGACCGGAGGATCCAGGTTTGAGGCCAGCCTCAGCTACCTAGTGAGGCACTCCGCAACTTAGTGAGACTTGGTTTCAAAATAAAGAATAAAAAATAGGGCTGGGGGTGTAGCTTGGAGGTAGAATGCCCCTGAGTTCAACCCCCAGTACCGCAAAAAAAAAAAATAGGGCTGGGGGTATAGTTCGGAGGTAGAAAGCCCCTGAGTTCAAAACCCAGTACCGAAAAAAAATAAAAAATAAAAAATAAAAACAAGCCGGTCGTGGTGGCCCACACTTGTAATCCCAGCATGTGAGAAGCTGAGACTAGAGGATCCGGGTTTGCAGCCAGCCTCAGCTGCTTAGTGAGGCCCTCCACAACTTAGTGAGACCCTGTTTCAAAACAAAGAATAAAGAATTGGGCTGGGGCTGTAGCTGGGAGGTAGAATGCCCCCAGAATCCATCCCCAGTACCGCAAAAAATAAAAAAATAAAAACAAAATAGGAGCCGGGCGTGGTGGCGCACGCTTGTAATCCCAGCATTTGGGAGGCTGAGACCAGAGGATCTGGGTTCGCGGCCAGCCTCAGCTACCTAGTGAGGCACTCCGCAACTTAGTGAGACTCGGTTTCAAAATAAAGAATAAAAAATAGGGCTGGGGGTGTAGCTCGGAGGTAGAATGCCCCTGAGTTCAATCCCCAGTACCGAAAAAAAAAAAAAAAAAATAGGGCCGGGCGTGGTGGTGCACGCTTGTAATCCTAGCATTTGGGAGGCTGAGACTGGAGGATCCAGGTTTGCGGCCACCCTCAGCTACCTCGTGAGGCACTCCACAACTTAGTGAGACTCTGTTTCAAAATAAAGACTAAAAAAAAAAAAAAAAAAAAAAATAGGGCTGG
>PVLC010046972.1:0-11252 GCA_004027655.1 Graphiurus murinus
TGCCTTCTCTTTGCAGTGATCCCCCCACCTGTCAACCCCTGTGAGGATGGCAGTCATACTTGTGCTCCTGCTGGGCAGGCCCAGTGCGTTCACCACGGAGGCAGCACATTCACCTGCACCTGCCTAGAAGGGTACACCGGCAATGGGCACCAGTGTTTTGGTGAGTACCTGTATGTCAGCCTCAGGGACTCTGAGTGGTCACCTTAGATGCACAACTCCACAAATACCTCTCCTTGCTCTGGGCATGGTGATACCCGCCTGTAAATCACAGTACTTGAGGAGACTGAGACAGGAGGATCACAGGTTAGAGGTCAGCCTCAACAACTTAGCGAGACCCTGTTTCAAAATAAAAATAAGAAGGGCTGGGAATGTAGCTCAGAGATAGTACACTCCCGAGTTCAGTCCCTTGTCCTAAAAAAAAAAAAAAAAAAAAAAAAAAAAACCTCTCCCTTGTTTTGATTCAAATAGCCAAGGGAAAAGGCGGTCTTAGTCAGAAAGGGAGGCCCAGGGTAGTTTCCCTGGGACTGGACTCATGTGGTTGTCCGTGGAGGAAATATCCCCAGAGTGATGTTGTACCACTGCCAACTTGTGACTTTTGTTGCTTGGAGCTAGTGTAGGCCACAGGGACTTATGTGTACATTCCTTCCCTCTTATTTTTTCCCACTCCCCTCCTGCCCTCACCAAACATCTGGGGAGGAAGGAGGGGCCCCTGCTGTTTAGATCCACTGTGAAGCTCCCAGCGGGTGCAGGGCTGTTCTTAGCACATCAGCTCAGCGGGCCCAGGTGTGTGGAGGCAGACACAAACAGCAATTCAAAGAACAGGGGAAAACCTGCCTTTTAGGATTCCATCCCCAAAACAGGCCCGTTGCCCTCCCAAATGCTTTGCCCACCAGACTCACCTTCACAATGTCTCATTGTACCATAACTGTGTGTGTTACTGACATGAAGCTGAATTTCAGTCTAATCACATATATCACTGGGGAGATTTAGGGAACCTCTAGCAGTTCATGTAGTTTTAGTGAATAACCTCTGTATTAAGATGCTCCTAATCTAGTTTCATGAACATTTACTCTGAAAGAGTTATGCCTAGTCTTTAAATAGCAACCGTGTATTATTTCAGACAAATTGAAATTTGAATGATTAGCCCTATTTTCTAATTTAGTGGTTTTATATTTCATAAAACCTGTATGAAGTCTTGAAAGATAGAGTTCTAAGAGAAAAAAATTTAAGGAATAAGGTTTGCATTAACATCCTTTTATATCTGTGGAGTTTCTTCTTTTCTCGATCTCCTCCCGCCCCAAACCTATAATGGATATACTCTTTACATATGGAGCGTGGGGGTCAGAGCAAGGTACACAAACCTGACAGCGGGACTAATGCTCTTCCCCCCACTGTGTAACTTACTCAGTTTCACTTACTCCACCACCAGCTATAAGCAGTGAGAATACATAGAGAATAAGAATCTTGTTTGTAGAAATTCATATCTAAACATCTGTCTGCTCGGGTTGGCAGCTGGTGCTTTTAAGGTATTTAATTCCTTAGTTCTTCAGATTAAAGCAAAGGAATTGAAATTAACTGTAGCCTATCTGTAATGAGTATTGTTAGTGGGAATATTAATTTAGGTCCAATGCTTCTTGCTTTAATCTCTTCTAGAACCATTTTCTCTCCCTTCTTTGGCTTCCATTTGTCCTACAAGTTACCTTTAGGGATCATATCAGGACCCTGAATTTGGTACCCTTCCATGTTTGGAGTTAGAAAATATTGCCATTTTTGGTTATTATTGCCTTCTTTCTTATTTCTGCCATTTTCAGTGGTTCTTATTTTATCTCTGGTCCTTTTTTTTTTTCTTGAAACCACAAATATAAAGGCGTGCCAAACCCTCATATGCTCCCTCAGTATAGTAATTTCAGTTACTATAGAACAAATGACCCCAAAGCATAGCAGCTTGTCACCTGGCTCAGAGGCTGCGCTGTGTTAGGATCTCTCTCAAGTGCAGGCAAGGTGTCTGGCAGGCAGGGCTCACACCTGCAGGCTTTGCTGGGGAAGGTGTCTTTCCTGGTGAGCTGAGAGCCTCAGCTCCTTGCTGGCTATTGCTGGACATGCATGCTCTCCACTGTGACAGCTCACTTTGTTAAAGCCAGTGAGGCAAAGTCTGCTAGCAGAATGGTAGTCATCATTTTAAAGACAGCATACTGTCAATGGTGCATTATTGTTGTGGTTACAAGCAAGTTATGCAAGGGGAGGGGATTATAGGAGACCCTGCCTACCAGTCAGCAGGGATCACTGGGGCCATCTTAAAGGCTCCTTACCAGAGGCAGTGCCGGGTGGTAGACTTTCAAGCTGTCAGATTGTGAGGCAGTACAGAATGAATAATCACTTCCCTAAAGTTCCTGTGTAAATAGGCTGGGCTAAGCATGAAAGTAACTTGCAGAATAAATTTATTAGTATAGGTTAGTATACAGTGTATGTGTGTTTATATTTCTTCTTCTTCTTTGGTATTGAGTTTTGAACTCAGAGGCATTCTCCCTCTGAGCTCTACCCGCAGCCCTTTTTATTTTTTAATTTCGAAACATGGTCTTGCTAACTTGCTGAGGCTCTCCTGGAACCTGTGATCCTCCTGTCTCAGCTGCTCAAGTATTGGGATTGCAGGCGTGCACCACTGCACCTGGCTGTGTGTTCATATTTAAAGATGAGTACATGCGTCTCGGGACCCAAGGATCTCTGATGGAGGCTCTCTTTAGTGGGAGGTGCGTATTCTTGAAGCACACACATTTTTTACTGCATCAAACTAACCATAAGCGGGTGTGTGGATTTTTCTCTAGTCACAGTTTGTTAAAAACCAGGCTCCCTGGAGAGGCTGGATTTGGATTGGATTCTGGGCCTGGGCTGAGTCACTAACAGGAGGTTTTTATCCAGACTTAAGTCTTCTCCAGCTTCCCTCCATCTGGTGTGATTCTCCCCCCTCCCCGCCCCCGCATTGGTGTGAGTTGGATATCTCCCAGGCTTGCGTTCGGCATACGAATCTTGCCATTACACACACGAGCAGATTGCCTGGAGCTGGAACCTTCCCAGGGAGGTGCCAATGTGAATGCAGGAAACCTGGTCACAGATGGCTTGTTACCTTGAACCCTGGTTGCTCGTGAGGGGGCTGGGTGGGGGGACTGACATTACTCTCTCAGCTTTTCTGTGCTCTGAATCTTGATGTTGGGTAAGGCACAGTTGGGTACAGTCAGCGTGGTCCACAGTAGGAGGTGAAAATGAGGCTTATTTAACTCACAGGTCCCCAGGGATGTCACCACATGCCACATACACACCCTGCTGGACAGGCCAGATGGGAGCAGAGAACAAGGACCTATGGGCCCAAGTGTTAACTGCGGTCCTCGATGGGATCAGGTGAAGTGGTGCTAGGGAGTTACCTTGGGCTGGAAAGTGAGTGGCTGGGGAGTAGGGTTCAGTGCTTGTGTTGTTACCAAGGGCTTCCAGCTGATTTTGTTCAGAATTAGGGCAGAGAAGGATGTCAGAGCGCCAAAGCATGAGTTCAGAACAGAGGGTGTTTAGCACAGTTCCCAAACAGGTTCTTTGGGAGTTTAATAGATGGCAGAGAGTGGACAGTGCTGGAGCTGAGCTGCCTTTCCTTCCCTGCATGGTGAAGGGGTTCTATTTGGAGAACACCCTCAAAGTGACCAGTCTTGTCTCCATTGGTTGCTGGAGAGCTTGCCACTGATGAAGTATAACTAGTGTTCCTCCTTCCCCCAGGGGTACGATGAGGAATGCTCCTGCCTTACCAGGGGATCAGAGGCCTTCCCTTCTTTCCTTCCCACTCTTGATGTCCTATGGCATGGGGAAGAGTTCTCCATTCTACAGAAGCTGTAGGAACCCCCTTCCATGCTTGCCTTCCTAAGGAGAGGACATAGCTGGCTCTGAGCATGGGCCCCGAGTGGCGGATGGGCTCCAGTTTTCTCTGATGTGAGGCCCTTCACAGTGGGGTCAAGGACAGTGACTAAGGGAGCCTTAGCCTCCTCTAACTTTGCTGGGGTCAGGGATTGCTCGTGTGTGATGCCTCCAGACCCTTCAGGGACTTTCTCCCTCTTGTTGGTCATTTGTAATAGTGCCTGTTTACCTGTGACTGTGGTGTCTTCCCTGATGGCCCCGGCACCTGGAGAGGAAGGCTGGTCTTTCATCATGCCAGTAGTGTGGTAGCTTTGGGGAATCCCCTCTCATTTAGTTGAAAAATAAACTGTAAGAAACTGCACCTTGGGCTCCCGAAATAGGTCCTGTGTCTCAGGAATTCCTGTTTCCTGTCATTTCTTGGGGTTCCTGTTGCCCTTAGAAGTACTTTTAGCATGTGGACGGTCAACAGCTTCAATTCCTTCTCTGGTTGGATGTTAATTTTTACAGCATTGGTTGTACCTCCAGTTTCACAGCTTTTTCCAGGCTCCAGGAACTGGATGGTCACCACTTTTGCCCAGCTGAGCACTTGAGCTGTCTTTTGGAATAACCAGAGAGCCAGCCCTAGGATAGTTAAATATGGCAATATTGATTTATTTTTTCCTTCCTTCCTTTCTCTTTCTTTGTATTTTCTTTTACTATTTTTTTGAGGTCCTGAGGATTGAACTCCGGGACATTTTACCTCCAAGCTACATTGCCCTCTTTATTTTTATTTTGTTTGGAGACAGGGTCTCACTAGGTTGCTGAGAGACTCACTATGTTGATGAGGCTGACATCAAAGCTGTGATCCTCCTGTCTCAGCCTCCCAAGTAGTGGGATTATAGGTATATACCGCCACACCGGGCTACCTTCTTTTCTTTTTTGTGGTACTGGGGATTGAACTCAGGGGCATTCTACCTCCGAGCTATACCCCCAGCCCTATTTTTTATTCTTTCTTTTGAAACCGGGTCTCACTAAGTTGTGGAGTGCCTTACTAGGTAGCTGAGGCTGGCCACGAACCCGGATCCTCCGGTCTCAGCCTCCCGAATGCTGGGATTACAAGCGTGCGCCACCACACCCGGCTCAGGCTACCTTCTTTATTTCTAACTTGCAGATGAGCTACTTTCCTGTAGGTGAAACCAAGGTAACCAGGGAGGCCAACTGCTGACCCAGGGACAACCTCTCTGGCTAGTATTAGACTCGACTATGTTGAATGTTCAGAGAGATTTTTTTGGACTTAGAACGGATATACATTGACTTAGATTCTCTAGAGGCGAAGATAAGCAGAATGCTACTTTTCTAGTTACTGGATAAGAGATTCTTCTCCAATGGACAGAATGCTTGTGTTTGAGATCTAGTGTGTCCACCTAGTGGTATCTGAGAAAACACCTAGCTATGGAAGGTGACTGAGGGAGAGCATGGTCAGAGCAAAGGGGCAGGATAATCCTGGAAGAGATTTCCTCTGGATCTTGAGCGGCTTAGTGCAGAGCCGCTCCTGTTCCCAGCCTATTTGCATAAACTCCAGGTTGTAAATCTGGTTCCCAGGCTGATGTGTGTTCATCATGAGTTGTACCAAGTGGATGTATTTACTCACATTGTCTAGGTGCACACTGATAACCCTATCATGCATTTTTTTTTCCTGTTGATGCATTTAAAAATTTTTTCTAGTTGTTATTGTGGATGTGACTAATGCTTGGTTTTATTTTCAGTCAAGCCTGGATAGGACTGAACCCTTTGTTTATCCTCTTACTTTGGAAGACTTCCTGTCGTAGTGAGAGAGCTTATCTCATCCACTGGAAATTAGTTTTAACAATTCTGCCCTCAGAACCAGGCATGGTGGTGCATGCCTGTAATCCTAGTACTTGGAAGGCTGAGACAGGAAGATTGCAAGTTCAAGACCATCCTTAGTAACTTAGGGAGACCGTCAGCAACTTATAAAGACCCTATTTCAAAAAAGAAAGAAGGAGCTGAGCTTGTGTAGCTTGGAGGTAGAATGTCCCTGAATTCAATCCTCAGTACCAAAAAACAAACTCAATTCTACCTTCAGTATTTTGTTTGTTTGGCCGGGGTGGGGGGGGAGCCAGATGGGTGATTTGTTATTGTCAGCATGTTCCAATTTTGGTAAATAAAATGAAACGGGAGTATGAAGTGACTTTTATTCAAAGTGTTAGGATTTTGCAGTTCTGAGAAATATGATTATGAAAATCCTCAGGGTACCATGCGGAGAGTATAGGAGCCTGAATTATTTATAATGATATGCCTGATAAGTCTCTCTCTCTCTCTCCACATATATCTCTCTCTCTATTTATACACATATATATATGTATATATATATAGTTTTGAAACTTAATAATATTTGCTGATAATATTTTTCTTTTTTTCTCCCCACTTCTGAAAGTGGAGAGTAAAGGAAATTTCTGGTTGACTGAAAGTTCTAGATAGTGGACTCTGGCAAGACAGATGGCCTGTGCCTCTAACATAGTTGAAAAAGCATTTGGAGCCTCTTCTGACTCCTTTGCATCTGTACATGAATATTATGGGGTAGACGATGCCAACAATGGAAGGAAAAAAACTATTGTTACCTATATTTATCTTTATTGTGGTGTTACTGAAAGGAAATTAATGATTTATAGTCTAAAGGTTAGTTCAAAGGTAAAACTTCCTGGAATTCACTGTAGATGAAAGATTCTCTAGAAATATGCTACAGGATATTTTTATCTGAGTGACAACATATTTGATTTCTATACTGAACATTTAGCCTCAGATGTTAACTCACATGTTCCTCTACTTTTTTTTTCAGTTAAGCTTAACCTCTAGGTGTTAGCATTTTTTCATTCATGTCCAAAGATCTTCTGAAGTTGTCAGTTTGTTGACCCACATGTACCAAGACCATGTCGTTGCACGGGTTGTGTGCAGCAAACTCATGCTCTTCCCTCCCTCTCTCTCTCTCTGCCCCGTTCCTGACCTCTGCAGATGTGGATGAATGTACAGAAAACAAGTGTCACTCCGCAGCTACCTGCTACAATACACCTGGCTCCTTCTCCTGCCGTTGCCAACCTGGCTATCATGGGGATGGATTTCAGTGCACACCTGGTAAGGTTTGGAGGGCCAGATTAGTCAGGGGAATCTCCTGGCTTCATCAACGGTGTTTTTCTCTGACATTCAGCCCCTTGTTGATTTAGCCTGATCTGGGGCCTCAGTGGGTACATTTATCAGGCTCAGGATGTCTCCCACAGTTGCTTCCTGCTCCGGCTTTACTGATAGTTCACTGGTGATTATCCTGGTGGAGGCCTGGAGTTCATCCCATCCCTCAGCCTTCTAGTAGCAGCTGTGTTGAGCTGTCCTGGCCAGCCACTTTGCCTTGATAAGTGTGATTGGCTGACTACTGAGGAGAAGCTTATTAAATCAGAGCCAGATGTACTAATGAGCCAGGAGTGACACCCATGCTTTCAGGGAACAAGTGCAGTGGGACTGCCACATGCCTGGGGTTTCTTACACTCCAACTCTAGGTCCCAGGGGACAGATGGTGTGTGATTTCTCAGGATGTGTAGGCAGACACCAGGGCTTGCTCTCCATCTCACCCAGGCAGCAGTGGCCATGAGGGCTGAGGTATGGGCTGCTTTATGCTTTGTCATCTAGGGACTGACCAGGTGAACCGAGAGATTTGGAGATGAACTGGGTGGACACTGACAAAACTAAAATAAACATCTAGGACTCCAAAATCCCAGCACCTTGCTACTGTTCTCATGTCATATCTTCCATTTGTAGAAAAAAAAAAAAATTCTGCCTAGGAGACTTTGATGTTGCTGGTTAAAGTAGATGGGCAACTATACCACTTATTTCTCTGTTGTGTCTCCCTCGGCCCTGGTTCTGAAAGACTCCACCTCAGGACTGAAACCCTGTGAACACCAGCAGCGCTACGCCCAGGCACAGCATGCCTACCCTGGGTCCCGGGTCCACATCCCCCAGTGTGACGAGCACGGCAACTTCCTACCACTGCAGTGTCATGGCAGCACTGGCTTCTGCTGGTGTGTGGACCCTCATGGCCGGGAAATCCCAGGCACCCAAACTCCACCGGGCTCCAACCCACCTCCTTGTGGGCCACCAGCAGGTGAGTGCCCCAGGGAGAGGGCCGACAGGGGCCTGGGGCTCTGGACGCAGAGAGGTAAGGACGGCAGGGTAGATTTTGAGCCCTGTGCATGCAGGCACCATCCTATGATAGCGTCTGTCTTCCACTTCGATGCTATGTGCACACCTATAGCATGTTGATGTTATGAGGGCATATAGATAGACACATATGACATATGGAATATGTTACACACTGGACTCCTGCCACTTAGACCTTTGTCAAGTGCCACGTCAGAAGTTAACATTATCTAGGTCAGGCAGGGAGAGATCTTACAGAGCTAGAGGAACTTGCCAGACCAGCATTTAGTCCAGAAAGAAATTTGCCTTCCTATTCCCTCCCAATTACAGTCTGAAGGTTCTGTGAATATGGTTAGGAAAAGTAAAAGTGAAATTTGTGGGTTGGGGCAGCCCATTTTCTCTAACCCATGGCCCCAACCCTGTGTAGTCTACTCAACATGTGGAGGGGAACCCCTCTTACCTTGGCCATCTTTGTTTAAGAGACACATGAATCCGCTTTGTGTGCATATGACCTGAGAGGCTACTGATGAACGTGCCCCACAGCATCTGAGCTCTCCCTGTTGGGATGGGGATGGTTTGCCAAGGGCTCACAGTTGCCAATGGCAGGCAGCCAAAGCAGCTCTCTGCTCCTTGCAGAGATGGGTAGAACATGTATGTATGTATTTTTTAATGGAAGAATTCCATTATGAAGATCATAGGATTGGTTTGATACTATTTTTTTTGCTTTTTCTTCTTCTTTTATTTTTATTTTTTTAGCAAAATGATTCCTGTATCCATGAGCTTGCAATTCAAAGATCCACTTTTGCTATTTTGCTATTGAGAAGGGTTCCAAAAATACTAGTCATGGCTTTTAATGTGTAAAAGTACACAGAGCTGGAGAATTACCAACAGTTTTGATTCTGTAACAGTCTCAATTATTATGGCCAAGAGTTCAGTGGTTCTGAGATTCACATAGGTAAAAACTTATGCTGGTTTAATCACAGTGAAATGCCCAGTTCCTTTCTATTCCTATTTTTAAGGAAAAGATCCTACAAATCCAAAAAGACTACAAAGAAGTCCTGTTTCACTCATGGCTTCTCTTTAAAAAGTCTAGGTTTTACTCCAGCTGGGATTTGAAAAAAGTCAGATGGTTGGGAGATGCCTTAGGGGAATGGTACAGAAGTCTGTGAAATTTATTAAGACAAGCATGTGTTAAGGACAATGATTCAGGCTGAGAAGTTAATGACTAAAATAGGGACACATTCTTTTGTGCAGACTTTCTCAGGACTCACAACTTCTCTCTTGGCACTGGTTTGGCCATGGCTGCCATTTCTGACTAGTCTCATCTGCATAATGGGGTCAGCTCCAGGAAAATGAGGCTGTTCTGTACCCATGATTTCAGAATATTTACACCTCTGCCAACCAGAAGAAAAGTAAGAATCCATGGCTGAGTTGAGAAATAGCTTCAAATAGTAAGGAATGAGAGGGATGCCCATGTATGGGTGATTTGAGACCCATCAATTTCCCAGAAATTAACGGTGCTGTGCCTGCATTCCAAACCATGAGATGAGCCTTGTTGGGTGGTCCCTTGAACCAAGAATGGATCCTCGAGTTAGAACGTGGAATGGGGTGGTGGTTGGGAGTTCCCCAGGGTGTCCCACCTTGAAGCAGATGGCAAGTGTTTAAGGAAGCAGCATTCCCCTTTCCTTGGCTCCTTGAGCTTCTCTTGGGTGTGGAAGTCAGAATCCTGCCTTCCCCATGAGGTCCCAGAGACCTTCGTTTCTTTTGGGTCCAGAGCTGCAATGATCTCTGCTTTCCCCAAACCTGGCAAGCCTCGCAGCCACCTAGCAGGGTCTGAGCTCTGTGGATTTGATTCACTGCCTTCTTGCCTCCCCAGAGGAATTGTCTGCATGACAGCCCTATTGTAATGTTTCTTTGTTCTTCAAAGAAGTCACTGGAGGGCTTTGAGCAAGGGAGTAGCTTGAAATGCCTTTGTGTTTTAAATGGATAATTCTGGCTGCTGATGGCACTTATACTGGTTTGGTGGGCACAGGAGCATGGAAGCAGGGAAGCTGTTGTGGTGGTCCCACTGCAAGAAGATGGGGTCTTGGCCGCATGGCTGGCAGATGATGGGGCTTTGACAGGTGCACGAGTGGTGACAAGTGAATGTGCTTTGAATGTGTTTTAAAGGTTGAATTGACAAGAAAAAGCAGTTAAGGATGCTTTTGTCTGGTGTAGGTTTGATGAGAAAAGCCGGAAGCCAGCTTTTGTTTTCACCGAGATTTCTATCATGCATCCAAATGGTGGTGGCAAGCAAGTGCTTGGCTGTGTGATTCTGCAGACCGTAGGCTTTAAGTTGCAGGAAAACTTAAAAAGGAAGGAGGCGCACTTCCTCTTATTTAAGTTTCTTTAGGTAATCTTATAAATGAACAAGCTGCTACAACAATTGGCAGAATCTTTTCAGACAAAACACCCATGTTGACCCAGTGAGGCACTCCGCAACTTAGTGAGACCTGGTTTCAAAAGAAAGAATAAAAAATAGGGCTGGGGGTATAGCTCAGAGGTAGAATGCCCCTGAGTTCAATCCCCAGTACGACAAAAAAAAAACACCCATGTTGAGCTGGGCATGGTGGCCCATGCTTGTAATCCCAGCATTTGGGAAGCTGAGACCGGAGGATCGGGGTTCATGGCCAGCCTCAGCTACCTAGTGAGGCACTCTGCAACTTAGTGAGACCCAGTTTCAAAATAAAGAATAAAAAAAAAATAGGGCTGAGGGTATAGCTCGAGGGTAGAATGCCCCTGAGTTCAATCCCCAGTACCACACACACAAAAAAAAACCCAAACCAAAACCACAAAACAAAAACATACACACACACACACACACACACACACACACACACACACACCCCATGTTTGTGTCAGCGCCTCCAGAGCCCTGTGGCAGGAGCCTGGGAAGGGACTGCTCCGTGACAGAAGCCTGCAGGACTCTAAGCAGGGTGTGAGCTATGAGGGAGAGGATAGCAGAGCAGGATACTGCAGAAAAGAGGGGGGGCAGCAACATGGCAGAAATCGAGAGCCTGCAGAAAAAGCTTCAGCTTTTGAGAGTCTGGGGACTGGGTGGCTAAAGAGCTTTCGGAGACTGGGTTGTCTAATGGTCACTTTCAGGTTGCTTGCCACCATCTCTGGCACACTCTGCACAC
>PVLC010046973.1:0-11470 GCA_004027655.1 Graphiurus murinus
AAAAAAAAAAAAAAAAAAAAAAAAAAAAAAAAAAAAAAAAAAAAAAAAAAAAAAAAAAAAAAAAAAAAAAAAAAAAAAAAAAAAAAAAAAAAAAAAAAAAAAAAAAAAAAAAAAAAAAAAAAAAAAAAAAAAAAAAAAAAAAAAAAAAAAAAAAAACCAACAAAACAACAACAACAAAAAACAGTTTAGTGGGTTCTCAATAAATTTAACATAGAATTACCATATAATTTCATTCCTAGATATATACCCCAAAGAATCGAAAACAGGTAAACAAATACATGCATAGACACATTCATACAGCAATATTCACAATGGCCAAAAGGTGGAATTACCCACGTCCTTAACAGATGGACAATTTGGTAAACAAATAGTATTCATCCATAAAAATAATGTACTCATACATGATAACATGTGGCTGGACCTTGAAAGTGTTATTTTAAGTAAAAGAAGATGGATGGGAAAAGCTGTGCATTGTATGATTTTATTTGTAAGGAAATATCCAGCATTGGTAAATCCATAGAAGTAGGAATCAGTCTCGTAGATGTCTCAGATGCCCTGACCCAGACTTCCAGAAGGCACCCGTCGTCCTGGGCCCCCAGACATGGGATGAGACCGTTTCCATAGGCTCAAGTGGGCCAAGGAGTCCTGACCCAGCCTCCCGTCCGAGACAGGTCAGTGCCCCCTGGCAGGTGAGGGTACTTGAAACATTTCCAGAGTCTCATTCTAAGGCACCCAAGGGCACCATGTGTCTACATATATGTGCGTATGTTGGAGAACATGCCATGCCGTTGTCATTTTCAGTACCTTGGATACCTGTGTGGATAGAGAAACTTTCTTCGATGTTGTACAAGAGGAGGAGGAGGAGGAGGAGGAGGAGGAGGAGGAGGAGGAGGAGGAGGAGAGGGAGGAGGAGAGGAAGGAGGAAGTGGAGGAGGAGAACGGACTGGATTCATAGGAAAGAACAAACCAGGTTTAGCTCCTGATTATAAGGGTGAGACGAGTGAGCATGTTATGGCTACAGCAACTGGATGAAGAGCGGCATCCTTCAGGAGACGGGAAGAGGTGGCAAGCGGGTTTGGAGCAGGGAGACGGAAGGACGTACAGTCTTAAAGAGTGACTCGAGTGTCCGCAATAAAATACTCAGTGGGCATTTTTTCCCCTCATCTAGCCAAGAGAATTTAGGAGGAAGATAGCTGTCATAGAAGCATTTCAATGAGTAGAATGTGTGCTAGATAGAAATTACAAGTGTCTTTTTCCAGAATTTTTCACAATAAATATGTATTACCTTAATAATCAGGAAAAAATGTACTGAAGAGGAATTGTACAGCAACACTATTAAATAAACATACCCCGCTGGCGACGAGACCCTCCTGGTGACCTCAGGGTCCTCAGTATACAAGTGGAACAGAGCCAGAAGTTCACGGCGGAAGAGAAACTGGAAGGTAAGAAAGTGAACTTTGAACTGTCACTAATCCCTGAGACCCAAAATGTCACTGTGGCCTCCACTGAGAGTAGGGTTTATGATGGTCAGGCGCCCAGTGAGGCACTAGCTCAGTCCCTCGCACAGTGGGTCCCTGAACCCGCCCTGTGGTTCTTCCCCCAGTTCCAGAGTGAACAGAATCCCCACGTTGGTATCTGGCTCGTGGAGTCAGGGCTACTGTGGAGGGAATACTAAGGGGGAGCCAGCAGCACCGCCTCCATCTAGGGAAACAGTAACGGGAAGCAACGCCAGGCTCCTGGAGGGAGCATCAAGGACTCAGGACACAGGGGTAGTGATCCCACCACATCTCCATTCCTCTCTGGTCTGCACAGAAGTCAGATGGACCTTGGAGAATGAGTGGGTTGTGGAAAGCATAGCCAGTTGTCACTCCAGTTGGAGCTGCTGTACCAGATGTGGTTTTGTTGCTTAAGCAAATTAACACATTCCTGGTATGTAGATCTGGCAATTTTTTTTCCATCTCTGCGGATAAGGCCCACCAGAAGCAGTTTGCTCTCGGCTGGAGACAGGGGCAAGGAGTGTGAGCAGCCTCTAGAAGCTGGAAGAGGCAAGGAAACATGCTTCCTAGAGCAGTCACCATGACAGGCCAGTTCAGCCCAGCGAGGTGCAAGTGGAACTTCTGAGACACACAACTGCAGCATCATAAAGTTGCGTCATTTTATGTCACTGTATTAGTTTCCTATAGCTGTTTTAACACATTACCATAAACTCGATGGCTTAAAAAATACATACTTATTCTCTCAAAGTTCTGGGGGCCAGCGGGCCAGAAATCAAGGTGTCAGTAAGATGGTGTCTTTTTTTTTTTTTTTCTTGTGCTGGGGATTGAACCCAGGGGTGCTCTGCCTCTGGGCTATACCCCCAGCCTTTTTTGTGTGTGTGTGTGTGTGGTACTGGGGATTGAACCCAGGGGCATTCTACCTCCAAGCTATACCCTCAGTCCTATTTTCATTTTGAAACAGGGGCTCACTACATTGTGGAGTGCCTCACTAAGTAGCTGAGGCTGACCTCGAACCTTGATCCTCCTGTCTCAGCCTCCCAAGTACGCCCCCAGACTTTTTTTTAAAATTTTATTTATTTACTTACTTATTTATTAGTTGAGTACTGTGGATTACACACAGGGACATTCTGCTTCTGAGGTATACCCTAGCCCTATTTTATTTATTTACTTATTTATTATTTGGGTACTGTGGAATACAAACAGTGGCATTCCACCTCTGAACTATACCACAGCCCTATTTTATTTATTATTTATTTATTTTATTGGGTTCCAGGGGGTGGAAGCCAAGGGATTCTACCTCCAAACTACACCCCATTTATTTATTTATTTATTTATTTATTTATTTATTTATTTGAAATGGTCTTACTAGGTTATTGAGAGTTTCACTACATTACTGAGGCTGGCCTTGAACCTGTGATCCTCCTGTCTCGGCCTCCTAAATATAGGTATTACAGGGGTGCACCACCACGCCTGGCTGTAGGACTATGTTCTAAGGGAGGTTCCATTCTTTGCCTCTTCCAGCTTCTGGTGGCTTCTGTCATTCTGTGATTGTAGCCTGTGGCTACACCACTCTGTTTGCTTGTAAGGACCCTTGTTACTGGATTTAGGGCCCAGTTGGGTAATCCAGGATGATCCCATCTCAAGAACTTAATTACATCAGGAAAGACCGATTTTTTTTTTCCAAATAAGATTATTGTCTTAGCCTGTTCAGGAAGCAGTAACAAAGTACCACAGACTGCGTGGCTGATAAACAACCTTCCTTTATTCCTCACAGTGCTGGAGGCTGCAGAGATCAAGGCACCAGAAGAGTCAGTGTTGGTGAGCGCTGCTTCCTGGCTCAGAGATGACGTTCTTGTTGTATCTCGTGTGGTAGGAAGGGCATGGCAGCTCTCTGGGGTTTCTTTTATAGGGCACAATCCTATTCGTGAGGGATCGACCCCTTGACTTAATCATTTATTAAAAGGTCCAACTTACTAACACCATCACCTTGGTGATTAGGTTTCAATACATGAATTTGGGGTTGGAAGGATAAAAACATTCAGACTATAGTAGTAACATTCACAGGTTCCAGGGATTTGACATGACTATCTTCTGGGGACCTTCCGCGAGCTTATCAGATCCACCATTTATGGTAAGTTAGCCCTGGTAGAAACTTTTACAGGACAGTAGCTTTAGCTTTAGCCTGTGCCTAAAAGTTCCAGCCCACACTTTGTAGTGGCCTGCCCTACAGATTTCAAACTTGCCTATCAGCTCCCACAGTGCATAAGCTAATTCTTTGTAATCAACCTCTTAGCGTGAATCTCTTAACAGTTTTGCTTTTCTGGTTGAACCCAAATTTATATACCTGTATAAATACCAGCCTGATAAAGAGGACACTTCCAAGTCCCCAGAAATTACCCACATCCCCCTTTTCAGTTCACCCCACCACCCCACCTCCCTCCCCCTTTCTTTTTTTTTTTTTTTTTTTGCAGTACTGGGGATTGAATTCAGGGGCATTCTACCTCCGAGCTACACCCCCAGCCCTATTTTTTATTCTTTATTTTGAAACCGAGTCTCACTAAGTTGCAGAATGCCTCACTAGGTAGCTGAGGCTGGCTGCGAACCCAGATCCTCCGGTCTCAGCCTCCCAAATGCTGGAATTACAAGTGTGCGCCACCACGCCCAGCCCTCCCCCTTTCCAAGGATAACATTTCCCCAAACGCTGGGATTACAGGCATGCACCACCATGCCCAGCTAATTTTTTATTTTGAAACAGGGTCTCACTAAGGTGCTAAGGGCCTCACTAAGGTGCTGAGGCTGGCTTTAAATCTGTGGTCCTCCTGTCTCAGCCTCCCAAGTACTGGAAGTACAGGAGTGTGCCACTACACTCCATTGAACCTTGGTGTCTTCAGCATTCACATTTAGATCTAGCTGGCTGTGGTGGGGCACACCTGTAATCCCAGTACTTGGGAACTGGGAGCTTTCGGTAAATGTTGCTGTACTGGCCTGGCCGGTGCTTACTGAGGGGCAAAGTGTGCACTGGGAAAGTTGCTATTGAAACAGGCATAGAAAAGATTGTGTTCAGGGGTTCAGGTCAGAGATACAGGGGTTGGGGGGTGTCCAGCAGTCTGTGTGAACAGCTAAAGAGAGTCCAGGAAAGCAAAGGGTTGGATGTGTCTAAATTTGGGGGGTTTAGCCGGGTGTGTGGTGGCACGTGCTTGTAATCCCAGTACTTGGCTCAGCTATTTAGTGAGGCCCTCTGCAACTTAATGAAACTCTGTTTCAAAATAAAGAATAAAAATAGGGCTGGGGGTATGTCTTGGAGGTAGAGTGCTCCTGGGTTTAATCCCTAGTACCACACACACACACACAAATAATAATAAATATATAAAAATTAATTAATTAATTAATTTGGGGTCTAGGCCTTGGAAGTCCATCCTCAAGGGCAGGAGAGTCTCGGGGGCCTGCAGAAATCCCTCTGTGGAAGGCAGTCGGTTGCCCTGCCCTTTGAGTGGAATCCTTGGAAGGTCCCATGGCCCAGACGCCCAGCAGCCAGTGGTTATCTGCTTGGCTATCAGAATGTGTCCATAAGACCTCCTTGGAGTAGATAAATCTGACAGGACTCAAAGTTCCGACCAAACTTCGACCTCTGCTGCCGGGACTTTCCATGTAGAGCTCTGCTTAGCCCTACTCCGGGGGCATCGAGTTATTCCGTGCAGACACACCTCCAGTGAAGGAACAGTGCTTTGCACTTCATCCTGCCTCGTGCTGGTGAGCAGGCATGCCGAGATCAGTCCCACCAGCCTCAGTTCCCGGTGCTCCAGGCAACAGCTTGGCAACACGGAGGAGGAAGGGTGGCTTTTGTTTGTTTGGTTTATGGTTTTTGTGTAGTTTTTATTTTTTTGTTTTTGTTTTGTACTGGGGATTGAATCCAGGGGCATTCTACTTCCCATCTGCATACCCAGCCCTTTTTTATTTTTTTTGTTTTGGAACAGGGTCTCACTAGGTTGCTGAGAGTCTTGGTACTTGCTGAAGCTGTCCTCAAATCTGCAATTCTCCTGTCTCAGCCTCCCAAGTACTGGGATTACAGGCATGTGCCACCACACCCAGCTGGAGGAAGATCTAGAAAAAAAGATATAAAGAATAAACTCAAACTATCACCAATAGACTAGACCACACAGAAAGCAGAATCTCAGGTTTAGAAGGCAGGGTATGGTGATGTGCTCCTGTAATCCTAGTTCTTGGCTGAGACAGGAGGATGACAAGTTTGTAGTCAGCCTCAGCAACTTAGGCCCTCTGCAACCTAGTGACACTCTGTTTCAGAACAAAAAATAAAATAAGGCTGGAGGTGTAGCTTAGAGGCAGAATGATCCTGGGTTCAATCTCCATTACCATACACACACACACACACACACACACACACACACACACACAGAAAAAGAAGGAGAAGGAGGAGGAGGAGGAGGAGGAGGAGGAGAATATCTAAACTGGAATACTCAGTCAATAACCAAAACAAGAGACCATGCTCAGAACATTCAAGAAATATGGAAAACCATCAAAAGACCAAATATTAGGATAACTGAAATTGAGGAAGGACTAGAGGTACAAACCAAGGGTATAAACAACCTCTTGAGAGAAATAGTATCACAGAATTTTCCAAATTTGGAAGATGAGATGAATGTTCATGTTCAGGAGACATTGAGAACCTCAGTAGACAGGACCAAAAAAGAACCTTGCCAATGCTACATCATAATCAAAATGACTAACAGAGAGGTCAATAATAGAATCTTTTCTTTTATGTGGTACTGGGGATGGAACCCAGGGGCATTCTGCCTCCAAGCTACATCCCCAGCCCAATTTTTGAAACAGGGTCTCACTGAGTTGCGGACGGCCTCGCTAAGTAGCTGAGTCTGGCCGCAAACCCGGATCCTCCTATCTCAGTCTCCCAAGTACTGGAATTACAAATGTGTGCCACCATGCTCAGCTCAATAATAGAATCTTAAAAGCTTCCAGAGAAAAAGGCAAGACCACATTCAGAGGTAAATCAATAAGGATTACTCCAGATTTCTCAACCCAAATCCTAAAAGCCAGGAGGGCTTGGAATGATGTACTCAAAGTCCTGAAACAAGACGCTATATCTAGTGAAGCCATCTCTGAAAATAGATGGAGAAATACAATCTTCCTTAACAAGCAAAACTGAAATAATTCATTACCATTAAGCTGCTCTACAAAAAGCACTTAAGAGCTGGGCATGGTGACACACCTGCAATCCTAGTCCTTGGGAGGCTGAGATAGAGGATCGCAAGTTCAAGGATAGCCTCTGCAAGTAGTGAAATTCTGATCAATCTGCAAGACCCTGTTTCAAAATGAAATAGGGCTGAAGGTATGGCTCAGAGGTAGAATGCCCCTGGTTTAACCCCCTGTAAAACACACACACACACACACACAAAGAAATAATACACAAAGACGACATTACAAATAAACTCAGAGAGAAGGTATGACTTTCATTAGAAGAACAACTACATAAAGGAGAACTAAAACTGAGTCAAACAAAAGACATAATTCCAAATGACAATAAACACTTCTCTATATTAACACTGAGTGTAAATGGTCTTAACTCCCCAGTTAAGAGACATAGACTGGCAAAGTGGATTAAAAATAAAAATCCAGGCCGGGCGTGGTGGCGCACGCTTGTAATCCCAGCATTCGGGAGGCTGAGACCGGAGGATCCGGGTTCGCGGCCAGCCTCAGCTACCTAGTGAGGCACTCTGCAACTTAGCGAGACTCGGTTTCAAAATAAAGAATAAAAAATAGGGCTGGGGGTTTAGCTCGGAGGTAGAATGCCTCTGAGTTCAATCCCCGGTACCGCAAAAAAAAAAAAAAAAAATAAATAAATAAAAAAAAATAAAAATCCAACCATATGCTGTTTAGAAGAAACTCATCTTATAGGCAAAGATATTCACAGGCTAAAGGTAAAGGGATAGAAAAAGATACTCCATGCAAATGGATACAGAAAGCAAGCAGGAGTAGCTAATCTCATATGTGACAAAATAGATTTCAAGACAAAATTCATCAGAAAAGACAGAATGGATCACATTTTACTCATAAAGGGAACAATCTAACAAGAAGATATAATAATTATTATTATTTTTTGCAGTACTGAAGATTGAGCCCAGGGGCACTCTACCTCAGAGCTACACCCCAGCCCTATTTTTTATTCTTATTTTTAATAGGGTCTCACTAAGTTGCAGAGGGCCTCACTAAGTAGCTGAGGCTGGCTGTGAACCTGTGATCCTCCTGTCTCAGCCTCCCAATTACTGATTACAAGCATGCGCCACCATGCCCGGCAAGAAGATATAATTATAGTAAACATAGATGTCCCAGGTGTTGGTGCACGTACTTACATAAAAGAAATACTACACAACAGTAACACTTAGATATACCCAATATAATAATAATAATACTGGGAGAGACTCCAACACACATCTACCAACATTAGAGAAATCAAGACTCTCATCAACCTAGTGGGACCCTGTTTCAAATATAAAAATAGATAAATAAAATAAAATAGAGCTGGAGGTGCAGCTCAGAGGTAGAATGCCCCTGTGTTCACTCTCCAGTACCCCCCCTCACACACACATTGATAAAATACCTTCCATTTTTGGACCATAATGAGCTGAAGCTAGAAATTAACAACAAGAAGATATAGGAAAATTACACAGACCCCCAATGGAACCCAAGAAACCCCAGAGACATGGCAAAACTGAAGGCATTTTTTTTTTTTTTTTTTTTTTTTTTTTGCAGCGCTGGGGATTGAACTCAGGGGCATTCTACCTCCGAGCTATACCCCTAGCCCTATTTTTTATTCTTTATTTTGAAACAGGCTCTCACTAAGTTGCAGAGTGCCTTACTAAGTAGCTGAGGCTGGCCTTGAACCTGGATCCTCCTGTCTCAGCCTCCCGAATGCTGGGATTACAAGCGTGCACCACCACACCTGGCTCTGAAGGCATATTGAGAAGCCCCCTTCAGGCGCTCCGGAAGGGGGCATAAAGGCCAGCAACACTGCCAAGGTTGGGGAAGTCCTTCAAAAGCCTGAGCTCCAGTGCCTTCTATGAGCAGCTGTGCGAAATTTAGTGCACTCTTATTCCATTTGACCCTGAAGCACGGGAAAACCAACTAATGGTTAACACTGCCTTTTCAGCCAGTGCTAGTGACATCTGCTGCAAACTACAGAAACTGGAAGGATTTACAGGAATGAATGCTCCCCGAGTCCTTGAGGTAGCAAACCAGTTCTTCATCAACCACAACACTGAAGAAAAATGAGAAGCAGATGGGAAATGGGATAAAAAGCTGTCCTCATCCCAGCAGCACGGAGTGAAGCGCTCAGTATTCTATTTTATCTTCCCTCTCGCATCCTTAGTGTGCCTCTTACTTTTTTTTAAAATTGCTCTGGGGATAACAGTATGTTTAAATTATCCATTTGTGTTCTATCGCTCAACCCATGGTGTAAAAAACTTTGGAAATTAAGTTTGAGGCTCAGCCTTAAGCAGAGAGACACAGCTGATTGGAAAATGTGTGGGGCCCAGAATAAGACTGTCACCCCACACCCCCTGTTTTGCAGGATTGAGTGTGAGGGACTCCCAAGAGCTTTGAGATGAAGTGACTGATCTCTGAACGCTTGCAGTTGGCAGATCCTCGGGTCAGGACTCTGTAAGCCTGCGTCTTATCCAGAGCACAGTCAGTGATCCTCTGGCGGGTTTCAGCATCCAGTGGTCAGACTAAATTGCCTGGTGCCCATCTTTAATGGTCTTGAAAACTGGAGTGGGGATTGGGGGTGTGTGTGAGGTGGGAGAGAGGGAGTGGGTAAGGGAGTCTGGGGCAGTCTTCCCCCCTGTGTTTGTGGCAAGCTCACTCCATAGGACGAATGTTAGTTAAGCAGGCGCTCTCTAGATGGGTTTGTGGGACTAGCTCGAGCCGGGTTTTCTTTTGTCAGGTGGGGGTGTGTGAAGGCGCACCTGTGGCCACCGCGCAGCGCAGGTGTGCGGGCCTTCTCCCCGCGGCTCGCCGCCCCGTGCCCTGACCAGGTGCAGCCCGACCCGGTGCAGGAGCCCGCTGACCAGGTGCAGCCCGACCCGGTGCAGGAGCCCGCTGACCAGGTGCAGCCCGACCCGGTGCAGGAGCCCGCTGACCAGGTGCAGCCCGATCCCGTGTCCCCCGTGGAGTCCCACGCCCGCCCTCTCCCGCCCCCAGCGCCCGCGGCCCGCAGCCCAGGTCGCCCGGCGCAGCGCTCCCTGGGCTGCCGGGAGGAGGGAGAGGGAGCCGCCGCCCGCGAGGCCCGCGCGCGGAGGGAGGAGCCCCGGGAGGAAGGGGCCGAGCCGGGAGAGCACCCGACCCGGGAGGAAAGGGAGGAGACCGGTGCTTCCTGGCAAATTCCCGTCCCGCCCGAGAGTCGCTCGAGCAGGAAACTCCCAGGGCGGCCCGGGACCCCGATCCGCGCCGCCGCGGACCCAGGTGAGGACCCGCCGCCCCCACGGGGCTCCCGCGCGGCCCGGGCCCTCTCGGAACCGGGATGGGGCGGGGCGGGCTGGACCGGGACACGGAGCCCGCCGAGCCTCGGCCCTTGGCGGCGCGGCCTCCGGGATCGCCCGGCCGCCAGCACCCAGCCTCCCCGCCTGCACCCCGCGACCGAGCCCATAGACCCCGCACCCCGAACCCCGGCAGCGCACGCCAGCCCCGAGCCCGCAGAGCCCGGCCCGCGCCCCCTCCACCCCCGCCCGCGCCCCCGGAGTCCCGGGCCCCCTCGCCCCGCCGAGGTCCGGCCCGCGCCCCCCGCACCCCGCACGTGGCCGGCCTCCCACCCCCGGGGGGACCCCCTGGCTGGTGTTATTGTTGGGGAGAGGCGCGGGCGGACTGCTCGTCTTGGGCTGAAGTCGAGCGCCGGCCCGAGCCGGGTTTTGCTTTGTGCCGCCCGCAGGAAGCAGGGAGAGGGGTGGTCGCTGGAAGCCAGCTCAGATTCCTGGAGAGGGGAGTTTGGGGCTTTGTTAAGGCGCCCCGGTTGTTACGTGAGCAGCGCGGCTCCGCACAGCCTGCCTGATTGTGTATTTTAAGCCTGAAAAGCGAGCGCTTCATTCGCAGCACGTTGTAGGTGTGAGCGAAGGAGGGCAGAGTGGTTTGGAATTGGCGTTTAAGGAACGTTTTAAACCGAGAGGAGGCGTGCAGACACCCAGCCAACTTAAAGTCAAACGGTGTCGGTGGCGATTGCGTGCTAAGCACAGCGTGGGGCGATAGCCCACGGGCGACCGAGGCTGTGGAATGTGTTTTCCACTGGCAGGTAGAACGCTTGCCATACGGGACGGTGCTTCGCTGCCCTGTGAGCTCACTGGTATTTCTTGGCTGTCTTTTAAGGAGGTGCTTTAGATAAGACCCGTGATTGAGTAGTAGTGACACCTGGTACCCGACTCAGATTGCTGTGCTTGACAACTTGTGCAGCAAAGTCCTGGCCAGGTTCATGGAGCTGCAGCAGCCGCTCATACTCCAGGCTGGTGTGGCCTGGACTGCCTTCCCTCATCCCTGCAGGTTGCTAGTGGCCTTCTATGTAAAGCCTACACCTGCAGACACAGAGCCTGAAAGAACAGATCCCATTGTAGATACATGCCAGCCTGGCAGAGGGTTTAAGAGTTCGGTAGGAATTTGGGGCCAATGCCATGGGATTCACTTCTGCCCTCTCCCCCAACAGCATCATGTCCACAGAGACAAACATTAAAGTTGGGGGCGCATTTCCTATGTCAGTACTTGTGTTCATGTGCTGATAAGTTGCTCAAAGAAAATATATTCTCTAAGGGTTTTGAGTGTGTTTGTTTGTTTTTGATTTGCACATGGTAAAGTTCATGCTCTGGTGTGCAAGTTTTACAAATGCTTAGAGTTGTGTGACCACCACTCAGGACACAGAACCGGCTTCATCACTTCCAAATGCCCCTCCCGATGCCCCCCCCCCC
>PVLC010046974.1:0-11252 GCA_004027655.1 Graphiurus murinus
CGGTACTGGGGATTGAACTCAGAGGCATTCTACCTCCGAGCTATACCCCCAGCCCTATTTTTTATTCTTTAATTTGAAACCGAGTCTCACTAAGTTGCAGAGTGCCTCACTAGGTAGCTGAGGCTGGCCGCGAACCCGGATCCTCTGGTCTCAGCCTCCCGAATGCTGGGATTACAAGCGTGCGCCACCACGCCCGGCTAAGAAAATGATTTTGAGTGAATAGAAAATTGACGAGAACAAAAAAATCACAGACCCAGACTTGTGAACCAGGACAGGATTTGCCTGAGAGAAGACATCAGAATGTAGGGGCTAGGGAGTCGGGCGTGGTGGCGCATGCTTGTAATCCCAGCATTCGGGAGGCTGAGACCAGAGGATCCGGGTTCAGGGCCAGCCTCAGCTACCTAGTGAGGCACTCCGCAACTTAGTGAGACCCGGTTTCAAAATAAAGAATAAAAAATAGGGCTGGGGGTGTAGCTCGGAGGTAGAATGCCCCTGAGTTCAATCCCCAGTACCGCAAAAAAAAAAAAAAAGAATGTAGGGGCTAGGGGCATAGCTCTGTGGTAGAGTGCTTGCCTAGTATGTGGAAAACCCTGGGTTCACTCCTTAGCACCGCAAAATGACAACAAAAGCAATGAGAATATGGTCGTCACATCTGTGAATGGTGGAGCTGGGCCAGGCAGCTCGCTTTTTAAGCAACAGAGGCAAAATGCAAGATGATCTGCATAAGCTAGGCCAGTTGACAAGATAGGATTTGCTGCAAGATAGGGCTCAGCTTTGCTTTTTTAAATTAATTCCACCAGCCGGGCATGGTGGCGGAAGCTTGTAATCCCAGCATTTGGGAGGCTGAAACCGGAGGATCCGGGTTCGTGGCCAGCCTCAGCTACCTAGTGAGGCATTCCGCAACTTAGTGAGACCCGGTTTCAAAATAAAGAATAAAAAATAGGGCTGGGGGTGTAGCTCGGAGGTAGAATGCCCCTGAGTTCAATCCCCAGTACCGCAAAAAAAAAAAAAATTTACCCTGGTGTCACATGCATCAGGTACCATGCTAGGTGCTGGAGGGTCACAGGGATGAATGAAGTTGTCTGCCACCACTGATGGTCAGAAATAAAAGCCCCTCACTTGGTAAGTTCTTACTATGTGCCAAGCAGTATTTCCCAAGCGTGGCACTCTTTCTTTTGCAGTGCTAGGGACAGGACCCAGGGCCTCAACATGCTAGGCAAGCATTCTACCACTGAGCTGCACCCCTAGCCCTCTTTATCTATTTATTTCTTTGTGGTGCTGCAGATTGAACCCAGGGGCATTCTGTCTCTAAGCTATACCCCTCGTATTTTTAAATTTTGAAACGGGGTCTCACTAAGTTGCTGAGGCTGCCCTCCAACTTGCGATCCTCCCATCTCAGCCTCCCAAGCACTAGGCTCACAGGCATGCACCGTCATGCCTGGCTTTAATTTTAGCTCTATGAAATGTCCAACACGAGCCTTGGGCATACTGTCTCCATGGTGACTCACGGGCACTACTTGCTCTCTTGATTAATATAAATAACCATTCAGCGAGGTCTGCCTATAATCTCAGCTATTCAGGGGGCTAAGGCAGAAGGATGGCACGCTCAAGACCAGCTTCTACAACCTAGTGTGACCCTGTCTCAAAATAAAAAATAAAAAGGGCTGGAGGTTTGGCTTGGTGGTAGAGCGCGCCTGGGTTCAATCTCCTAGCACTGCAAAGGTGCCCCCCCCCCCACCAAGAAACCAAAACAACCAACCAGCTGTTCAGATAGCTCTCTTTTCCAGACTCTCCGTCTTGGTGTAAGAGGAAGTGGTTAGAGAGACACATTGCAGAAATCGTCTGTGTCACCCTCAGGGGAAGAGTTACAATACAGATGACATACTAAAGGTGCTGAGTGGTCCTCTGATAAATCCAGGGCGACTCTCAGGCTTTTATCTGACTCCTGAGATTGTAAGGCCTAGTAGGCTGTGGCTACCCCCTGGGAAACAGTGGGCAAATGTCTCAGCCTGAGACTGCGAAGGACTCATGACTTCCCCGGTGTCACCAGAGTAAGGCCCTCGGAGGGTGCTGGTGACACAAGCTCAGCCCCATCTCGGTCAGGGCATCAGGCTGTCATGGGGAAGTGCTGATGTACTAATGTGCCCTTTGAAGTACAGAGTGGGTGTCTTGTTTTCTGAAGTGTTCCTAGATAATGACGGCTTCTGTTCAGAGCGAGTGTCTCCAATGATCAAAGGTGCTCTTCTGTGTGTCGGGAGGAAAAGTCCAGCGGCCCTATATTTGGGTGTGATGGCGTGTTTTTGTATTGTTTTATTATGGGGAATAATGAAGCCAATGTGCCAATGACCTAGCTTCTATGATTATCAGCATATTCCCGGCCACTGTACTCCTGCTTTTCTTTGGGAGGCGGTTGGAATAATCTTATTTTGGGTACTGGGACTGAACTCAAGGGCATGCTACCTCTGAGCTATACCCCTAGCTCTTTTCATTTACTTTTTAAAAATTTGAAACAGGGTCTCACAATGTTGCTGAGGCTGCCCTTGAACCTGCAATCCTCCTGTCTCAGCCTCCCAAGTACTGGGGTCCCAGGAGTGCACCACTGTACCTGGTTTGGGGTTAGAATATTTGAAGGAAGTGCCAAGCATCATATCTTTTCATCCATAGTATTTCAGTAAGCATTTCTAACAGACTGGGGCTTATAAAATAACTAAAATTTCTAAATCATCCTCAACAAAATTGGCAGCATGAAACTGGAATTATATTAAAGTACTCAGCCCATGACAAATCCGAAGCACTGATTGCAAATACCAATTCTCCAAAGCGTTTGAAAGTCTAAAATCACTGTCAACAGAGGGTGTTCAGAACGACCAAGAACCTAAACTTACGGATGCTATATGCCTGCTGTGAGCACCCTAGGCCGCAGGTCCAGGCAGCTTAGGGCTCCTGTTGGTCCCTGACGTGGGAGTCATGGCAGGGAGCTCAACACGTGGCCTAGGGTGATTGGAATGACCCATCGAGTTGATGGAATGAAGGTATGAAGCCCACCTGGACCCCAGCACCTTGCTCCTCTTTCCTCAGTCAGTTACAGAGAATGGGCATGACCTTCAACTCAAAGATGAGTGTCAAACAGATGTATACACACACAACACACATACAAACTGTTTGAAAGTCAATTCATGTTGGGCATGGTAGCGCTCGCTTGTAATCCCAGCTCTTTGGAAGGCTGAGGCAGGATGACTACGAGTTTGAGGCCAGCCTCTGCAATTTTTTTTTTTTTTTGGCGGTACTGGGGATTGAACTCAGGGGCATTCTACCTCCGAGCTATACCCCCTGCCCTATTTTTTATTCTTTATTTTGAAACTGGGTCTCACTAAGTTGCGGAGTGCCTCACTAGGTAGTTGAGGCTGGCTGCGAACCCGGATCCTCCGGTCTCAGCCTCCCGAATGCTGGAATTACAAGCGTGCGCCACCACGTCCGGCCTTAGCCTCTGCAATTTATCAAGACCTTGCCACAAGATTAAAAAAAAAAAAAAAAAAGAGGGCGGAGATATAGCTCAGAGGTAGAGTGCCCCCGGGTTCAATTCCTAATACTGTAAAAATAAATAAAAATAAAAAAGAATTAGGTGTGTATTTCAGTGATATAGCCTTTGGATTCAATCCCCGGAACTACAAAAAATAAAAACAAAACCCCATTATGTCAACTCCTAGGGTTTTGTTAATATATGTAGTGAAAGATTAGATGGGCCAGAGCACGGTGTGGTGCTGCACACCTCTAATTCTAGTACTTGGGAGGCTGAGACAGGAGGATCGCAGGCTTGAAGATAGTCTTAATTTATTTTTTTTTTAATTTTTACTTTTGGTGGTTCTGGGGATTGAACTCAGGAGCGTTCTACCTCCGAGCTATACCCCCAGCCCTATTTTTTTTTATTCTTTATTTTGAAACCGAGTCTCACTAAGTTGCGAAGTGCCTCACTAGGTAGCTGAGGCTGGCCGCGAACCCGGATCCTCCGGTCTCAGCCTCCCGAATGCTGGGATTACAAGCGTGCGCCACCAAGCCTGGCAAGATAGTTTTATTTTAGCGAGACCCTCAGCAACTTAGTGAGACCCTGTTTCAAAATGAAAAAGGGCTGGTGATGTAGCTTGGAGGTAGAATGCCCTTGGGTTCAATTCCCAGTAACAACAACAAGAAAGATTACATTTCTTTATATCATTAACTAAAAATAGCTGTTTTAGACAGTCTAAAGATGAGATTTGTACTAAGATTTTAGCCAATGCTTTTCTTTTGGGGGAAAGGAGGTAGGATAAAGCTGTATACATTCACCACCAAGATGTTGATAATAATGGAAAGAAGAGTTTTCCTATAAAGAAAAGAAATAAAGATTCTATATAACAGGTTTTCCAAGTCTGGAAGAACATTTTCAAAGTGGTGTTCTCACGTAGACGAAAGACCTGTGCTGCCGTGTGGACTCAAGGGCTAGGCAATATTTGTCAAAATCCCTATGTGGCCAGCTAAACATAACAAAACAAACATGTGCTCATCTGAACTCCCTCTGAAAATAACCGAAAAGGAATTACACAGACAAATCCCCCAGGACAGGGAGAACAGGAGCGCAGGAGCGCGAAGGACATTCTGAGCGAAAGCTCCAAAGTCAACAGGCAGAGAGTAATCTCCTTTGGTGGCCGGAATGCTGTGTCATGTGGCAGCCAGCAAGCAGCAGGCCTGTTTACTGGGGGGAAGATCAGAAAGAGCCTGAGAGCAGAGGCAGCCGCACCTCTGAGAGCAGGCCGTGGCCGGGAACAGCTGGGCTCCAGCCCCGCCCTTCCCATGCAGCAGAGACAGAAGGTTCCCTGCAAGGGGACAGGGAGCCTGTGTTCCACACTCAGGGACAGCTGGCTCAGTTGACAGTAAAGGGGAGACTTCCTACTGCAGCCACAGGAGTCAGGGGGAAGGTGGCGCACTGCAGTGATAGACCGGGCCCTTCCCGTTTTTTTGTGTTTTTGTTTTGCACAGAGCCCTCAGGCTGGAGGGGTCCTCTAGGAGGAAGTTATTTCTTTCTTTTTCTTTGGTACTGGGATTGAACCTAGCAGGTGTTCTACCTCTGAGCTACACCTCCAGCCTGATTTTATTTTTATTTTGAAACAGGGCCTTGCTAAGTTGCTGAGGCTGGTCTTGAACCTGCAATCCTCCTGTCTCAGGCTCCCCAAGTATTGGGATCACAGGCATGTGCTACCATGCCTGGCTGAAAGCTTTCTTTCCCTTCCTCCCTCCCTCTCTCCCTCCCTCCCTTCCTTCTTTTTGTGTGGTACTGGGGATGGAACCCAGGGGTATTCTATCTTCAGGCTATACCCCCAGTCCTATTTTTTATTCTTTTTTTTTTTTTTTTTTGCGGTACTGGGGGTTGAACTCAGGGGCATTCTACCACCGAGCTATACCCCCAGCCCTATTTTTTATTCTTTATTTTGAAACCGAGTCTCACTAAGTTGTGGCGTGCCTCACTAGGTAGCTGAGGCTGGCCTCGAACCCGGATCCTCCGGTCTCAGCCTCCCGAATGCTGGGATTACAAGCGTGCGCCACCACGCCCGGCTCTATTTTTTATTCTTTATTTTTTTTTTATTTTTATTTTTTTGTGGTACTGGGGATTGAACTCAGGGGCATTCTACCTCCGAGCTATACCCCCAGCCCTATTTTTTATTCTTTATTTTTTGAAATCGAGTCTCACTAAGTTGCAGGGTGTCTCACTAGGTAGCTGAGGCTAGTCTCGAACCCGGATCCTCCGATCTCAGCCTCCCGAATGCTGGGATTACAAGCGTGTGCCACCATGCCCGGCTTTTATTCTTTATTTTGAAACCGGGTCTCACTAAGTTGCGGAGTGCCTCACTAGGTAGCTGAGGCTAGCCTCGAACCCGGATCCTCCGGTCTCAGCCTCCAAATGCTGGGATTACAAGCATGTGCCACCAAGCCCAGTCCCAGACCTATTTTTTATATCTTATTTGGAAACAAGGTCTCACTGAGTTGCTGAGAGCCTCACTAAGTTGCTGAGGCTGGCTTCTAACCTGCGATCCTCCTGTCTCAGCCTCTCAAGTACTGGGATTACAAACCTGCATCACCACGCCTGGTTCATGGAAGCGATTTCTTTACATTTACTGAGCTTCCCCAGCCCAAAGGTCAGTCCCAACATGCAGTGGCCAGGCACCCTTATGGTACAGCACCATCAGTGCACAGGACAGGTGAGGGGAGCTTGCAACATGAAGGACAGAGCCCAGAGCCAGCACGGAGATTCTGAGAAAACTGCAGAGAACAAAGAGTACTTTAAGGAAACTATAATTTGAGTTCTCAAGCCAGGCAGCGTATGATTGTAATCCCAGTACTTGGGAGGCTGAGACAGGAGGATTGTAGGTTTGTGGTCAGCCTCAGCAACTTAAGTGAGGCCCTTTGCAATTTAGTGAGACCTGTTTCCAAATAATAAATAAAATCGGGCTAGGGATGTAGCTTGGAGGTAGAATGCCCCTGGGTTCAATCCTCAGTAACACACACACACACACACACACACGAAAGAAATGAATAAAGCCGGGCGTGGTGGCGCACGCTTGTAATCCCAGCATTCGGGAGGCTGAGACCGGAGGATCCAGGTTCACGGCCAGCCTCAGCTACCTAGTGGGGCACTCCGCAACTTAGTGAGACCCTGTTTCAAAATAAAGAGTAAAAAATAGGGCTGGGGGTGGAGCTCAAAGGTAGAACGCCTCTGAGTTCAATCCCCAGTACCGCAAAAAAAAAAAAAAAAAAAAAAAAAAACAAAGAAAGAAAGAATATGCCAGGTAGGTGTGGCGGCACATGCCTGGGGCTGTGTGCCACTGCAGGGCTGGGAGTGCAGCTCAGGAACAGAAAGCCCTTGGGTTCAATCCCTGGTATGACGTTCATACCCACAAAGAATACTAGACAAACCAGTAATCCCAGCTCCTTGGGAGGTTGAGGCAGGAGAACTGTAAGATTCAGGCCAATTTAGTGAGATCCTGTTTTAAAATAAAAAAAAAATAGGAGTAGGCAGCTTGGAGGACTCCTGGAATCCCAGTACTTGGTAGGAGGCTGAGATAGAAGGCCTGCAGGTTAGAGGCCAGCCTGAGCAATTCAGTGAGACCCTCAACATGAGTCTCTGATTCAAAATAAAAAATAAAGCCGGGCGTGGTGGCGCACGCTTGTAATCCCAGCATTCGGGAGGCTGAGACTGGAGGATCCGGGTTCACGGCCAGCCTCAGCTACCTAGTGAGGCATTCCGCAACTTAGTGAGACTCGGTTTCAAAATAAAGAATAAAAAATAGGGCTGGGGGTGTAGCTCTGAGGTAGAATGCCCCTGAGTTCAATCCCCAGTACCGCAAAAAAACAAAATAAAAAATAAGATGGGTGTAGTGGTACATTCCAGTAATCTCAATACTTGGGAAGCTGAGACAGGAGGGTTGAGGTTCAAGGACAGCCTCAGCAATTTAGCAAGACTCTAAACAACCTAAGAAAGACCCTGTTTCAAAACAAAAAAAATAATAAAAGGGCTAGAGGTATAGCTTGGAGGAAGAATGACCCAGGTACCACACACACATACACAAAAAGTACACAAAATAAAATAAAAGGGTGGCGCATGATTGTAATTCCAGTACTTGGGAGGCTGAGACAGGAGGATTGGAGGTTAGATGGCAGCCTCAGCAATGTAGCAAGACTCTTAGCAACCTAGTGAGATTATGTCTTGAACTAAAAAATAAGAAGGAGCCGTGCGTGGTGGCTCACGCTTGTAATCCCAGCATTCGGGAGGCTGAGACTGGAGGATCCGGGTTTGCGACCAGCCTCAGCTACCTAGTGAGGCATTCCGCAACTTAGTGAGATCCGGTTTCAAAATAAAGAATAAAAAATTGGGCTGGGGGTATAGCTTGGAGGCAGAACACCACCGAGTTCAATCCTTAGTACCACAAAAAAATAAAATAAAATAAAAATAAAAATAAGAAGGGCTGAGGGTGTAGCTTGGAGGTAGAATGCCCCTGAGTTAAATCTCCAGTAACTCTCCCTCAACACACACACACATACATAAAAAGAGGGTCTGGGGGTATATTTCAGAAGTAGAATGCCAGCCGGGCGTGGTGGCGCACGCTTGTAATCCCAGCATTTGGAAGGCTGAGCCCAGAGGATCCGGGTTCCTGGTCAGCCTCAGCTACCTAGTGAGGCACTCCACAACTTAGTGAGACTCGGTTTCAAAATAAAGAATAAAAAATAGGGCTAGGGGTATAGCTCAGAGGTAGAATGCCCCTTAGTTCATTCCCCAGAACCGCAAAAAAAAAAAAAAAAAAAAGTAGAATGCCCCTGGGTTCAATCTCTAGTACTACAATAAATAAATAAGGGGATGAGTGTGTAGCCCTTGGGTTCAATCCGCACAGTATCACACACAAAAAAAGAGCAATGTAAAAAAAGGGAACACTGACAGAATAAAAAGGAACATTAACTTTAAAAACAATAGAAGCTGGGGAAGCTGAGATAGGAGGATCGCAGGTTCGAGACCAGCCTCAACTGCTTTGTAAGGCCCTCTGCAACTTACTGAGACCCTGTTTCAAAATAAAGAATAAAAAATAGGACTGGGTGTGTAGGTTGGAGGTAGAGTGCTCCTGGGTTCAATCCCTACTACCGCAAAAACAAAAAACAAAACAAAACAAAAAAAACACAATAGAAACTGGGCCTGGTGGTGCAGGCCTGTAATCCCAGTACTTGCGAGGCTGAGACAGAAGGATTACAGGTTTGAGTCTAAAATCAGAACTAAGCAAGACCCTCAACAACTTAGTGAGATCCTGCTTCAAAATGAAATATAAAATAGGGATGAGGGTGTAGCTCAGAGGTAGAATGGTCCTGGGTTAAATTCCCAATACTACAGAAAACAAACAAAAATCTGTAGTAGATTCACTACAGCCACAAAGGCCTAGGGACGCTGCAGAGGACATGTGCGACCTCTGCTGGCGACAGTGCCAGGGAAGGCCTCAGCATACAGTAAGCTGAGGAAGTAGGCTGAGGATTTTCTGAGGAAGGGCCTACAGTGGAAGAAGAGTCCCAGGAAAGAGAACAAGAACAGAGATGTTGGAGAGAAAACTGAATAGAAAATCTGGTCAGCTTGGAAAGAGGTAGAGGCCTCTGCACCCAAAAAGGTGAAGTTCCTGATGAGCTCCGTCCACCTGAATTTTTTTATTTATTATTTTTTAATTTTTTTGCGGTACTGGGAATTGAACTCAGGGGCATTCTACCTCCGAGCTCCACCCCCAGCCCTATTTTTTATTCTTTATCTTGAAACAGGGTCTAAGTTTGCGGAGGGCCTCACTAATTAGCTGAGGCTGGCCGCGAAGCCGGATCCTCCAGTCTCAGCCTCCCAAATGCTGGGATTACAAGCGTGCACCACCACGCCCGGCCGTCCATCTGAATTTTATGAGGAGACACAAGGGTAGTGGGGATTGAACCCAGGGGCAGTCTACCGCTGAGCTACACCCCAGCCCTATTTATTTATTTTTTGTTTTGAAACAGGATCTTGCTAAGTTGCTGAGGCTGGTCTCAAACCTGTGATCCTCCTGTCTCAGACTCCCAAGTACTGGGAGGCCTATCTTTTCTCTGGGATAAAAGAGCAGCTATCCCCTGACGCACCCCCTGCCAAGTTGGCCCTAGGCTTTGATTCTATGGGACCCTGCCAGCAGGGGGCTGCTGTAGGATGCAGGGTGCATTTTTTTTTTTTTTGCGGTACTGGGGATTGAACTCAGGGGCATTCTACCTCCGAGGTATACCCCCAGCCCTATTTTTTATTCTTTATTTTGAAACCGGGTCTCACTAAGTTGTGGAGTGCCTCACTAGGTAGCTGAGGCTGGCTGCGAACCTGGATCCTCTGGTCTCAGCCTCCCGAATGCTGGGATTACAAGCGTGCGCCACCATCCCCGGCTAGGGTGTATTTTTATGAACGGACAGTCCTGAGACTGTTCTGGCCTTCTCCAGTGACTCTTATCTGTCACAGTGCACACAACCAAAGCCATTAGCAAATGGAAATTGAAGCCAGGCATGGTGGCGCATGCCTGTAATCTTAGTACTTGGGAGGCTGAGACTGGAGGATCAGAGGTTCAAGGGCAGCCTCAGCAATTGAGCGAGGCTCTCAGCAACCTAGTGAGACTCTGTTTCCAAATAAGAAATAAAATTGGTCTGGTGATGTAGCTTGGAGGTAGAATGCCTCTGAGTTCAATGCCCAGTACCACACACACACACACACACACACACACACGAAAATGGAAATCGCAGCGGTGTGAGCAGCACCACTCGGACTTGAGAACACAGCGCTTACAGTTTAGGAACCAGGGCGAATCTCATCTTGCTCAGCAGCTCGTCCTCCTGGAGCATGACCAGGGCAACGGGGTACATCTGATCAAAGTCAAAATTAAACTGCACACCAGCTGGAGGGTCGCGGAGGAAATTCCTCTTGTCCTTTGAGGAAAAGGGAGAAAAACATGGAGGAACGCCACAAATGACAATGAATAGGTCACGCTGCTTCGTGAGTACGAATGACAGTATTGAGTTCGACCTAGAGCCTTCAGCCCCCAAGTCCACTGAGCTGTGGCTGAGATGCCCGCTTCACAGAGACTGGAGAACAAGGGATCCTTTCATGGCTTGCTAACACTCACCTGAGGAAAGCCTCTCGGGAGGCCAGGCAATTCAGTCACGTGATTGGGTGAAAGCACATACTTGGAAATCATACAAACACGCATTTGTTTTAGCAGGCACACTTAGGTATGTGAAAACGAGTGTAAATCCACTTCGAAACATTTTAACCCAAAGTTGAAGAGTCAGTGAGCCACGCACTCAGGTAAGAAAAGAGAGACCCACATCCTGCTTCATTTCTTTATTTTTCTGGCAGAGTTGGGGAACTAACCTAAGCCTTGCAAACATGGTAGACCAGTCCCATATCACTGAGTTACATGCCCGGTCCCACGCCATTTTTTTATGGTGCTGGGGATTGAACCCAGGGGCAGTCTACCCCTGAGCTACACCCCCAGTCCTATTTTTTTTTTTTTTTTTTTGCGGTACAGGGGATTGAACGCAGGGGCATTCTACCTCCGAGCTACATCCCCAGCCCTATTTTTTTTATTCTTTATTTTGAAACCGAGTCTCACTAAGTTGCGGAGTGCCTCACTAGGTAGCTGAGGCTGGCCGCGAACCCGGATCCTCCGGTCTCAGCCTCCCGAATGCTGGGATTACAA
>PVLC010046975.1:0-11297 GCA_004027655.1 Graphiurus murinus
TTGGGAGGGGGAGGAGAATGAAAGAGAGAAGTCCAAGGAGGGATGGAAGATTCAGCAGGGAGGCAGGAAGAGCTCACTAAATGCACCTTTGACTCTGGCAAATTCAATTATGTATGAACAAATACAACGAAACACACAGAACTTTCTAAAATAATTTAAGTAGCTCAGGTGTGTTTCATCTGATATTGCTCAGAAAATGAGCGTAAGCAAGAAGGATTCTGTTCTTCTCACTTGATTCTGACTCCCCAGAGCCTCTTTTGGTGTGAGCATCTTGCAGTGCTAAGTGATTTTTGAGATTAAGGGTACACATTTCTGCACAACGTGAACATGGCCTCTAACCCGTGTTAGCCGGTACTTGGTCCTCCAGGGCTGGAGGACTCAGAGTCTGTGCTGCTGCTACAGCAATGGGGTAATTTTGTCCATATGTGATATTTACCTTATTTCCTGATTTTAGAACTTAATGCTCCTATATAAATGCAAATTCACTCCCTCTGCTTACTTTGTAAGTGAACCTGCAAAGCGAGAAGGGTCAAGTTGCTAGAAATGCTTCAAGTAGATGTAGTAAAAGAAAAATCAATCCAAACAAAATGTAAGTTGTGCATGAAAATATATGCAGACACTAAAATCGTTACTAAAGCGTGAACATATATTAGCCTCTAGATATATATATACAAAGGAAATATTGTAAGTTAAGGGGGAAAAAAAGACAATTATTCTCTTGTTTACGAAAAACCAAGCACAGAGACGTTCGACAGTTTCCAAAATGTTATTTATTAGTAATAGCAGGGGCGTCAAGTCTAGGGGGGCAGGAAAGTCAGTAAACACACAAGTGAGCAGATTCATCAGAGAAAATATAGGGAAGCTGTAAGAATAAGAAGTTGAAGACATTTGAAGGTGCACAAAGAGTTGCGTGACATGATAATGTGCAGCAGAAGTATATAATCACTATTCCTTCCACTTTTTTTCTCTAAATGTGAAAGCAAAATACCCTCATTCTAGAAAAAGGAGAACATAAAGAATAAATACAAAAGATAAAGAGAAAAGCAAATTTGTTCCTAACTCATCAGAATTACCTTTCTTTCCATGCATTTTCCCCACATGTGTGTATTTTGCATATTTACATTGGCTCATGCTCTCTACCGATGGTTTTCAAACTTGAACATGCATTGATTCACCTGGCGATGAAAACACACCTTGCTGCTGGATCACTCTTGGTGGCTCCGACTCAGTAGTTCAAAGGTGGAGCCTGAGAATGGGCATTTCTACCACGTTTGCAGGTGCCGTTAGGGCTGGGCTAGGGTCCACACTCTGAGACCACTGCTTTGTAAGGTTTTTGCTCTTTGCTGTAAGGTTGTGGCTCTCTTTATACTGCATTAGGAACATTACCCCTGAGTCATTAAAATTATTTGGAAATATCTTTTCTTTCTTTATTATTATCACATATTAATTATACATACTAGTGAGGCTCAATATGGTATTTCCATATATGCATATAGCATGCACTGATCAAACTAAACTCCCAACCCCTTGCATCCTTTCCAGTCCCTAGAAACCCATAATCTACCTTTAGGTCAACCTTCTTTAGCTTCTACATATAAGAGAGGGCATATGCAGCACCTGCTTTCTATGTCTGTCTTAAGGACGTATCTTTTCTAATGGCTACATAATGTTTTATTCCATGATTTTGATGTAGGATAGAAGAAATAAGTAGGTAGAAAGGAGACAGACAGGAAGGGAAAGTAAAATATAACTTTAATATAAAAAACCCAGAGCCAAAGTTCTTTAGCCTCTATTCCACAAACCAGTTCTCTTTCCTAGGCCTGACTCTCTCACATTCCTGGGAAATCTGTAAATCTTAGAGTTAACTAAAAGAAAGTATAATTTCTCTGTGCATTGATAGCAAGACAGGTACGATATTAAAAAACAAAAACAAAAAACCCTGTAATTTAGGACACTCTCCAGCTTATCTGTCAATCAGCTAATGTCCCCAATCAGCCTGAGGACCCTAAGGTTGACCAGACCACCAGACCACCAGGAAGTGCCTCGGGACTACCAGACTGAGATCATCCACCCTAAAGCTGACCAGACTCCAGACCACCATAAACTGCCTCGGGCACTACTGGACTGAGATCATCCTCACATACCTCCTCTAGCTCACCCCTCAATAAAGTCATCTATAAGAAGAGAGCCCTGAACTCCCCAAAATGCCCTTCCTCATCTTGAGGTGGCCCGCATTCTCTCTTGAATGTGTATTTCTTCCATTTTCCCCAAATAAACCTCTGTCATGCCTCTGACTGGTGCATGCTGAAATTCTTTTCTGTCACTTTAGCCAAGGCCCTGTAGATCCTGGGTTACTGAGCAGAGGACTTACCCCAACAATTTGTTAGCCATTTTTTATATATATATATATATATATATATATTATATATTATCATATATGTACATGTTAGCTGTTTCCATATATATGGAAATTTATGTTAAAATATAAATTTATATATATTTATTATATGTATAATTTATATATATTTGTATATATAATGTTTTATTCCAGGATTTGTTAGCCATTTCCATATACATATATACAGTGGAAATATATATATATATATATATATATATATATATATATACACACACAGTGGTATTAGGGATCGAACCCAGTAATATTCTAACCCCCAGCCATTCTTATTTTATATTTTATTTTTGAACAGTGTCTTGCTAATTGTTGAGGGTCTCACTAAGTTGCTATGGCTGGCCTGGAACCTGCGATCCTCCTGTCTCAGCCTCCCAAGTACTGGGGTTATAGGCATGTGCCACCAAGCCCAGCTTAGACCATTTCCTTGTTGTCTAACAGGTTTTCTAATATTCGTTAATAAAAAGGTATCATATTTCTTTACAAAAACAATCCCAAGGTCAGTGAGACGGACCTCTTGGGACAGAAACACATTAAGGTTGTGTAGTGAAGGGAAACCCTGGCACTCTTGTGGTTAGAGGATTTTAGAGGATCACACCCCTCCCCACCTATAGGAAGGGTCCTGAGTTATTAATTTCAGGTGTGCCCGGGAAGCTCTGTCTCTCGGGAGGCTGCTGCCCTGAGTTCTGCAAGGGATCGAGTGGTACTTTTGAAAGACGTAGAAGGAGGAAGCAAGCAAGGGTTGCTGAGACTGTTGCTTGGCCATGCAACCAGCTCCTTCCAGAAGCTCCTGACACGACCATGGTTACAAAGAGGGCTTCGGAGCCACTGGCGACCAGGTTCTCACCGTGAACAGAGTGGCGGGCGGCGTGGGATGCTCTGGCCCTCCTGTCTTTTTCTCAGCCTCAGCAATGAGCAGCAGAAACAGTTAAACTGCCAGCGGCTCCCCAACAGTGGTTTCCGCCTTAGCGACTGCCAGCCCCTGCAGGCTCACCACACGCAGCCTCAGAGGTCTGGCCCTAAGCGCCCTCTGCCCAGACGCCACCGCGGAAACAATGAGGAGAAAGGAAGAAGGTCACCACAGCGCTCCGGACGAGGGTACCGGGAGGCCTCCACCCTCAGCCACGGGCTGGGGCTTTCTTCTCACCCCTTCCCTTTCCCCAAGTTCACAACCATCTAGGGCTCTCTTTCTCATTCATTGTCTCACGCTGTCCCTGAAGAACGATTCTAAGAGTTCCATGAAAGCTGCACTTCATAGGGAGGAAGCTCTGGACACTTAGGTAGGATTCACCATGGGTGAAGTCAGAAAAGGAACGGTAACAAGGAGACCCTAGTGTTGCTTGACCAGTGATACGCATCAAGCAAGGCATGCACGTATATTACCTAATTTAATCCTCGCATTAGCCCAAGGAGCTCAGCACCATTATTCTTCCTATTTTACCAATGAAGAAACTATTTGCCTGATATCACTCAGCTGGCTGGAAGTGGACTTGACTTCATCTAACACCAAAGCTCACCCTCTTTATCAGCATTCTAATCATCTTCTCAAAAAAAAAAACCTCTCTGGGCATGGTGGCACATGCCTGTAATCCTAGTACTTAGGAGGCTGAGATAGGAGGATCATAGATTTGAGGCCAGCTTCAGTAACTTAGTAAGACCCTGTTTCAAAATAAAAAACAAGCCACACATGTTGGTGGATGCCTGTAATTCCAGTACTTGGGAGGCTGAGATAGGAAGAATACAGATTTGAGGCCAGCCCTTAGCAACTTAGTGAGACCTTGTTTCCAAAAAAAAGATACCTTCCACGTGTGGAGGTACACTCCTGTAATCCTAGTACTTGGTTGGGAAGCTGAGATGGGAGGATTGCAAGTTCAAGTTCAAGGATAGCCTCAGTAACCCAGCAAGACTCTCAACAACCTAGCAAGACCCTGTTTCAAAACAAAAAATAAAAGGGGCTAGGGTTTGGATAGGAGATACAATGGCCCTATCAGGCTCATTTCAATGCCAAAGACAGCCAAGTGCTGCTTTTTTTTTTTTTTTAGTACAAGCTGGTAAAGGCATACATGCACACATTTCTCATTTAACCCTTCCCCAGTTCCCACCCCACTCCCTCCTCCTCCCTCCTGAAGTTCAGTTTAGTGATTGACTTTGATGTGTTTGTGAAAGTACATCATGCTCATTAGGGTGTCCGCCCTTCCGTTAAGTCAAACTCTTTGCTCACCTAAGGATTCTCCTTCTTCATCTCCTTTTATGTCCCATTTTCTCCCTAGCTTCCACATATTAGGGAGAGCATATGATTTTTTACTTTTTTTGACTGACTAATCTCACTTAATATAATGTTTTCTAGTTCCATCCATTTCCCTGCAAATGACATGAATTTGTTCTTCTTATGGCTGAATAAAATTCTATTGTATACATATCCCATAGTTTTGTAATCCATTCATCTGTTGATGGATATCTTGACTGATTCCATAGTTTGGCAATTGTGAATTGTGCAGCTATGAACATAGATACACATACATCTGTCTGATAGTTTGGTTTCCATTATTGTGGGAAGATACCCAGAAGTGGTATTGCTGGATCATATGGTAGGTTCATTCCTATTTGTCTGAGGACCCTCCATATTGTTTTCCAAAGTGGTTGCACTAATTTGCAATCCCACCAGCAATGTATTAGGGTTCCCACTTCTCCACACCCTCACCAGCATTTGTTGTTTGTGTTCTTGATGATTGCCATCTGATTGGGGTTAGGTGAAATCTCAAGGTAGTTTTGATTTGCATCTCTGATTGCTAATGATGTTGAAATTTCCTCATACATTTATTGGCCATTTGTATTTCTTCTTTTGTGAAGTGTCTATTTAGATCCTCTGCCCATTTTTGATTGAGTTATCTGTTTTCTTAGCTGTGATTTTCTTGAGTTCTCTGTATATCCTAGATATTAGTCCTCTATCAGAAGAGTAGCTGGCAAAAATTTTCTCCCACTCTGTGGGCTCTCTGTTGAGGTTCTTGATAGTTTCCTTTGCTGTACAGAAGTTCTTCAGTTTAATGCAATCCCATGTATTGATCTTCCTTTGAGTTGCTTGTGCTTTTGGGGTCTTGTTGAGAAAGTTTTTACCTGTGCCTATGTGTTGAAGTGTTGGTCCTATGCCCTCTTCAAGTAGCTGCAAGGTCTCTGGCCTGACTTCCAGGTCTTTGATCCATCTCGAGTTGACTCTTGTGCAGGGTGAGAAAATGGGGTTTATTTCCATTTTCCTGCATATGGTTAACCAGTTTTGTCAACACCATTTGTTAAAGAGGCTATCTTTATTCCAGTGTAAGTTTTTAGCTCCTTTGTCAAAAATCAATTGACTATAAGCACGTGGGTCTGTTTCTGAATCTTCTATTCTGCTCCATTGGTCTATGTGTCTATTTTTGTGCCAGTACCATGCTGTTTTTATTACTGTGGCTTTGTAGTAGAGTTTGAGGTCAGATATTGTGATACCTCCTGCAAGGTTCTTGTTGCTAAGAACTACTTTGGCTATCCTGGGCTTTTTGTTGTTCCAAATGAATTTAAGGACTGATTTTTCTATGTCTGTGAGGAGTGACCTTGGTAATTTCATGGGTATTGCATTGAATCTGTAGATCACTTTTGGGAGGATGGCCATTTTGATGATAGTTTTTCTGCCTATCCAAGAGCATGGCAGATCTTTCCATCTTCTAAGGTCTTCATCAATTTCTTTTTTCAACTTTTTGTAGTTTTCCTTATGGAATTTTTTTTAATTTTAGAAGGTATAGCAGATTCTTCCTAGGCTATTTGAAGCCCTGGTGGTTCACCTTGGTGGCACTCAGACCACAGGGAGCATGAGGAAGCTGCCTAGGAGGGACCTGGGGACGCCACATCCATCGGCCAGAAGTGTCCATCAAACCTACTCCCCTGTTAAAGAAAATTGTTTTTTTCAAACCATAATTTGTGTTCTTCTATATATTGCTTTACAAAACACACACACACACACACACACACACACACCACATTCATACGCACCCATGCACATGCAAGTATGAACAAGCACAATGGTTTGAAAGAGTCCCTCATAGTTTATACACTGGAAACTTCATCGTCAGTGTCACAATGTGGAGTGAGTTAGGACCTCCGAGAGGTGACCAGGCCAGGAGGGCCCCTCCTCAAAAACAGATCCAGGACATTCATTTGGGAGTGGGTTCAGAGCAAAAGGGTGAGTTTGGACTTCCTCATCTCTCTTTTTCTCACCCGCTCTTTGCCCTTCTGTCACGTGATCCCTGCTGCCAGGTGGTGACAGAGCAAGAAGGTTAAATACCAGCTTCTCTGCCGAGGACTTCTCTATCTCAAGAGCCACGAGAAATAAACCCTTATTTGTTATAAGTCACCCAGTCTGTGATATTTCCTTACAGCACCACAAAATGGACTAGGACAATAGCAGTACTGAACACACACACACACACACACACACACACACACACACACACACACACACACACGTAACCTATCTATCTTTGTTGTTATATCGTGGTGGGACCTTGATTTCGTACTAGAGAGTAGAGGAGTGATTCTGAAAGGATACCTGGAAGGCTTATTCAAATACAACCTGCTGGGATCCACCCCCACACAGTTTCTGGCTCTGGCCCACATGGGGCCCAAGTATCTGCTTTTCTAACAAGTCACCAGTGGTACTGATGCTGCGGAACCAGGGACTACCTCGTGCATGATATTTTAAAGGAAAGTGCCTTTCTTCCTTAAATTCAGACCACACTGCCTTTCTGTGGAAATGATTGATTGTCAATGTGAACAGAGAGGGGGACCATCTGGAGAACTAGGCCCCCTTCAAACTGAGTCCTCTGTACCATGACAGGAGTCCCACAGCTGTGGCCCTTGAGCTCCCAGGAGTGGTCATTAACACACGAAAGCCAGAGAAAACCTGGTGTGGTCCAACAGCCTGGCTTGAAGAGGTCTCCTCTCTGTCAATAATGGGAAAAGATACTGGCTTCTTTGTAATTTCAGAGATGGTCACAAACAAAGCTAATTGTTTTCCATAGCTGTTCCAGGAACTGGACCTTCCTCCTGCTGCCAGGATGATCATGCTGTTTTTCTAGAATTGTCTTGTTTTCCCAAACGCACTCATTGGAATATCCTCCAGGCCCGGATGGCTGAATCCTTATCCTGTGCTGTGTTCATTGTTTCTGGAAGTCCCTTAGTGCTTAAGAGAAGAGGGACTTTAGAATCAGCACTCAGTAATATTTTTAACCAAATTAATGGGTTGAGTTCTGTGGAAGAAAACTTCTGCTGTCTCTGCCAGATTTGGGCTGTCCCTGAATGATACAGCCATAAACAAGCAGGTCAGGCCCTTGCTACAGCTCGAAGTTCTTTGTGTCTTGAGCTATTTTGCTAAAGTGAAACAACCTACAAAATACTGGGTTGGGCCACACATTCTGTCCTATTAAACAACCAAATTCTCAAACTTCTATCTCTGCCCAAGACAGAGGAAGCCAGCCATCTCCCAACACTGACATTCTGAGAGAGAACCGGAGTAAGTCTGTTTTCTTCTCTGATAAACTTCCTTGGCAAAGTTCAATGACCTGAATTACGGTGTGGCCCATGGCCTAAGAATCTTGGCGTCAGCTCCTGCTCCCCCATCTCCGCCTCCCTTTAGGCAGTGGCGTCTGGAACCTGGTGCAGTGGCCCCATTGCCTAGTTTCCAGTGGCCACGATGCAATCTCTTCTTGATTATCAGCTACCCAAGGATCACCAGGCCACAGATAACCCCAAGTGGAGCCAACCCAGAAGTCAGCTCCAGTGTCTGGTTTGGGAAGCCATTATTTGGGTGCTCTGTATAGTTGTTTTGCCTCTCTAGCTGGTAGCAAAAAGGTTTTTGTTTCCTCCCCATCGTGGTAGAAGTAGCCAACAGTTTGCTAACCAGGGAAGCAAGCAAAGGCTGAAATTTAACAAAAAATATGATTGAATATGCCTATAAAGTGTGCTTCTGCTGGTGAATAAACCACATGGAGAAGTCATTCATGCCTAGAATAGTAAGAAGAGAGCTGGGGAACTTCTAGTCTGGAAGTGTCTGTCTGTTCCCTTGAGACTCAGAGAAGGGCCGGAGGCCTTGGGACTTAGAAGATGAAGAAGACCATGCTCTTGTCCTCAAGGAGCTCATATCCAGCACATGGCAGTGTTTATCTAGTCAATCATTTGAGAGATTTTTACTGAACACTTAGTATACGCCAAGGAGCTTGTTTTGATAATCAAGTCCCAAAGTAGAAAGAGACTCTAGATTATGAGTCCAGAGTCTCCTGGGGAGTATCTGTGTTGTCCTGGCTAGACCATCCCCTGATCCCAAAACACATCTCACCACACTATGAGATGGCTCATCTCAGCTTCAGAAGGGTCATCATACAGAGGCTCATTTTATACTGTCCTAAATCCATTATATGTATCCTTTATCTTACCCAGAGTGAGACCAGTGTCTATTTGGAAGAATTCTGTGAAATGACTCAATAACCCTGCCCACTCCCCAAAACCTCCTCTCTTTTTCAAACCACACACACACACACACACACACACACACACACACACACACACACACACTCTGAAAATTCACTGGGCTTGGTTCTGCTTCCAAGCTTTGCCAATGGTGGTGGCATATTTGTGACACAATTAATTAAAGAATGTAGGAAAGATGATCATGATGACAATGTTTGGCCCTCTGCCCAACAGGATGCCCAGCACACAGTAGATCTTCTGCAAAGATCTGTCAAAGGGATACATAAACAGATGAATGGATAGTGGATGAATTCCTAACTAGGCTATAATTCTTTCAGTGTTCTGAACATAATACCCAGCACCTAAGACAGTACTTGGCCCATATATAGGAATTCCAAAATAAGTTATTTCTGAATAAACAGATGCATGCATGAAATTGTAAATCATTAGCATATAAGTGCATACTCAATAAATGTTTGTTGTCTGAACAAGTGAATGAATGAATGAATGAATGAATGGACAAGCCAAGGAGAGAGGTTGCACTGGGGCCAATTATTCTGCTTCAATTGGAGAGACATCATAATTACAAGGGGTAGGTGGGAAAAGTCTGACTCCGTTTAATAAGGCTGCTGGTTGCTTTTTCAGCCCAAGAAGCTCCTTCCCGAAGTTGACTCAGCCACTCAGGCAGGGTGCCTGCATCCTGCGGTCTTTTCTAACACGCTAGGGTTAGCTAGGTGAGATGGCAATGTTCTTTTTCTTTTAAACCCAACTCTGCTTTGCTTAGAAATTCTACATTTGTTTGGTTTGCTTTCCAGTTGCTTAAGGGAACATGGATGTTAACTAGAAATCGTTACAGATGCTAATAGAGAAATTGGTTTGGTAATAGGAAAAAAAAGAACAAGACATACTAGTGATGGCACACTGGTCCTTCTGGGGCCACCTGGAGACCCATCCCAGACGGGGGAGAAGATGGACATTGGGTTTTCCCAAGAGGCTTCTTCTTGGGTCTGGCACATTCCTGGCAGGGTAAGTCAGTTTCCCCCAGATGTGGTCTCAGCTTCTCAGAGCCACCCTCTCGGAAGAGGAGGCCACATTTTCCTTTTGCTTGCATCACTCTTGGCCTTTGGAAGGCAGCTCTATGATGGTACAGGATCAAGAGTACTGAAATCTGTTTGTTTTTTCTTTTGCCATTGTTAAGCCCTTGACCTCTGAGTCAGTTCGGCCACACTCCCAGGGAAACCAAATGTGACTCTGTCCTAGCAAGAATCTGACTCAGCCTGTGACTCTTTGGAAAGCATCGAGAGTGCCATGGCAGCAAGAAGGACAATCAGGGAGGTACGAGCCATGCCCACTACTTAGCAACTCGTGTTCTCACCAGCATGCCCCCGTGGAGATGCCACTGGATTGGCGGTACTGAAATGAAGAAGGAAACCTTGGTGGCAGCCCCAAAGGTGGTGAAGAATTTGTCACGAACATTGAGATAATTACCGGTAGCCTAATGAATTAAATGCCCTGCTCTGTAAGCTCATTAGCTCTTGGTTCTTTTATTAAACTGGGGTCACTGGCCATTGGAATGCTGAGACACGTATTTGGCATTGAAAAGATACTTTGAGAAATGGATGAACAGACTAGGAAAGTTCAACCTCATCTGGACCAAGTGTCAGAAACTGTCTTCCTTCCTTGCTTCAGAAGGAACCCTGGAGACTTTCTGGATGGTCCATGGGAAGAGCCAGTAGCCTGCTGGGTGGCCGGGCCATCTGCTGGCCTTGCTACCAAGTTCCAAGCCCTGAAGCAAAGGAGGATAGGCCAAGTTGAGCAAGAAGGGAAGGCTACCCAAGGCCATGGGTACAGGCAGCTGCCCAGTGTTCAGGTCAGCCCAGCTAGAAGCCAAGGCTAAGTTAGCTGTAATGAAATCAGGACAGTACCATTAGGCTCCTAAATATATGGCTGTTATACATCTGGGCATTAGAAGGTCAGTTCTATGACTTGGCTTGGACCTGGATTCACCTGCCCTATGTGGTCATTACTGGTTAGTTTAGACAGGAACCTTCCAATCATAGGAGTTTCTTTTGATATTATTAGAGTGAATCCACTCAAAACAGAAAATCTCCTATATTCAGTCGTTAATGGGTTAAGACACCAGCCAAGAACCTTGCAGTTTAAGGAGAGCTGGAAAAGGCTGCAAAGAGATATGAGTGTGAGTGTGGGACGAAATACACACAGATCCTTGAAATGATCCTGGGGGTTCTCCTGGAGACACTGCCCCTCAGGAGTTAGTGATGGTGTCAGTAGGGTCCTTTTGATTCTTGTCATTTCTTCTAGGATGGGTGGGGCCATCATGGTCCAGACTCTAATTTGCAAACTGGAAATACTGCCTTTTAAGAATTGAAGGGCA
>PVLC010046976.1:0-11244 GCA_004027655.1 Graphiurus murinus
TGTGGTGCTTGGAGAGCATTTAAAACAGCAATAACACCACCAGAAAACACAAAGTGCAGAAAACATGGCACTAAAGAGACCACGAAAAGACACTCACTTATGAGAGCTGAAAGATGATGTCCAAGCATCCCCCATTTGCCTGGGCTGGGAAGACAACTCAAAAATGTCACCACTCTATGTATATCTGCAAATGAGCGTGACAATGGAGTACAAGTTTGAGGTTACAAATAAATCTTAACAAGTAAGCAAATTTGCAAATGCAGAGTCTATCAATGATGATCAACTGTATTCCAGAGCCTGGTTTCCAGGCAACCTCCTAGGTACTGAGGTTACAACGATGAACCAAAATAAGCAAAAAGGAAAAAAAATTCTTCTCTTGCCGGATATGGTGGTGAATTCCTGTTATCCCAGTACTTGAGAGACTAAAACAGAAGAATCAGGTTCAAGGCCAACCTCAGCAACTTAGCGAGACCCTCAGCAACTTAGCAAGACCCCATTTCAAAACAAAAAAAAATTAAAAATAGGACTGGTGGTGTAGCTTGGGGGTAAAATGTCCCTGAATTCAATCTCCAGCACAAAAAAAAAATCTTATAGAACATGCAGCTAGGGAGAGAAAAAGAAAATAAATATTAAATATGACAGACATGAAAATTGTTCAATAAAAATAAGCAGAATAAGAGGAATACAATTTTAAATTGGGTAGTCACAAAAATTTGAGGGTAGGGAGGGGATGAAATTTGACAATACCTGGAGGAGGAAGGCTCCAGGCAGAGGCAATAGTCAGTACAAGTGCAAAAGGAACGACAAGGAGGCCAGGGGACTAGAGAGGATTGAGAGGAGGATAGTCATAGGGCATAATACAATGTCAAGAGGTAATGGAGTCAAACTGTCAGCCTTACAGGCCATCATGAGTGCGTTGGCTCTTACTTGGAGTGAGATGTAGAGCCATTGCTGGGTTCTGAGCTTCTGAGGATAGGAATTGCTCGCTGTTGTATTAATAAGAGACTAAAAGGGAATAGGTAGCAATGGAACAAAGAGGTTATTGGGAGTCTATTACAAAACTCCAAGCAAGACCAAGGTGGTTACAGAAGAGTTGGTGAGAAGGGACCAAATGCTGGACATATTTCAAAGGAAGAACTAACATGATTTCATGGTAGGTAGTAAGTGGAATCAGGGAGGATGCTCGAGTTTTTTAGCCTATCCAAATGGAAGGACAGCATTGCCATGAGCTTTGATGGGGAAGAGCATGGTGAAGGTTTTGAAAAGGGGACATCATGGGAAATGTTAAGGTTGCTATTTCTATTAGACGTCACTGCTGGATAGGCAGTTGGATGGAGTCAGAAGTTCAGTTGTGAAAGTCATGCTAGTGAGATAAGTTATCAGCACATAGATGGAATTTAAAGCCAGCAAGTGAATATAATACAGAAGAAACAAAGTCCAGGAACTGAGCCCTGAGGCACTCCAGTAAGAGACAGAAAGAAGATATGGAAATAGAAAAGGAGATCAAAATATAACCAGCGAAGAAGGAATAAAACCAAGAGTGCATGGTATTTAGGAAGCCAAGCTTTGAAATGTTTTCAGGAGTAGGGAATGAATAACTACAAAATGTTTACTGAAAGGTCAAATATTATCAGGTTTGAGAACTGATTATGGATTTAGCAACATTAAGGTTACTGTGACCTTAAACAAAAGTAGTTTCAGTTGAGTGGCCGAGGGCAAAATCTTGTTTGGCGTGGAATTAAGAAAACACAGGAGGACAAGTACTGAAGACAGTGATAAAGACAAGTATTTTGAGAAGTTTTGATATAAGGTAAAGCAGAGAAATGGGAGGGGCAGTGAGATTCAAAAGTCTTTTGAAAAAGATTTTATTTTTAGAGCAATTTCAAATTTGTAGCAAAATTGAGCAGAAGGTACAGAAATAACCCATGTACACCCCCATCTCCATGCATGCACAGGCTTCCCGTTATCAAATCCCCAACCAGAGTGGTGACGTGTCATAATGGATGAAACTACATCGAAACATGTTTATCACCTACAATCTACATTTGGCTTCACACTTGGTGTTGTACATGTGTAATGACATGTAAGGGGTAGCTTCACTGCCCTAAAAGTCCTCTATACACCATTGATTCAACTGTCTCCATGGAACCATTGATCTTTTTACCAGTTCTCTAGTTTTGCCTTTTTCAGGATGTCGCATAGTTAGAATCCTATAGTAGGTGGCCTTTTCAAGTTGGCTTCCTTTATTAGCATTTAAGGTTTCCCTGTATTTTCATGGCTCAACAGCTCATTTCTTTTCCACAATGAATGATATTCCCTCACCTGGATGTACCGTAGTTTATCCATTCACTGACTGAAGGACTCTTTGGTTGCCTTAAAATATTTTTTAAGATGAGAGAACAGTAGAGAGGGAACTACAGGGGACATAGAGGAAGGAGGAGACAATTGCTGGAGCCATGTCCTTCAGTAGATGGGGATTGGGGCAGGGGGTGAAGCGTGCAGTTCAAGTGACCTTGGAGGGACATGGACAGCTCCTCTCCACTGACACCTGGAAGGGAGAGTTTGTGGGCGCAGGTGCTGGTGAGAACACATGCAAGTTCTCTTCCAGTTGCTTCTGTTCCACTAGTGAAGTGGGAGGCAGTACTATCAGCTGAGATTAATGAAGAAAGAACATGTGTTGAAGATTTTAAGAGAGGTAAATATGCAGAAAGTAGCATGAATGCTGGGGAGCCCTGATGTTCACCTTGAACTCTGTGGCATAAACCAACAGCAAACCATCACTGGCATGGCTATGTGCTTTTTTTCTACTTAGGGTTGGCTGCATGAGTCTAAGTGGAGAGTTTATTTATTTAGGACCTTGATTCTCCTGAAAGGTTCTCAAACTGTGGCATATATATATATATATATATATATATATATATATATATATATATATATAATATATATACACACACACACACACACACACACCAGATAAAGAGATTATTATAGTGTATTTTAAGCCTATTGTATAGAGTAGTGTTGAGGGTTTATTGACAGCAGGGTACTACAGGGAATGAACTGGAAAGATAAAAGATAAGGTCTGAGTAGGGTAGATTAATAAGGGCAGGCGTGGGCCTGGGACCAAGTGGTGAAGTAGAACAGAGGAGCCTAACAGAGTGCAGTTGGTGTGAAGGGCAGGTGGGTCCATGTGAGCTGGCCCTTGTGGCAGTCTGGGGTCCTTCTCAGGAGGGAAGAAGGGAGCCAGGAGATATGAGAGGAACACCGGTGCAGCGTGACTGCTCCAGGTTGTCAGAGCAGAAAGGGACCTTTTGGACCAATAGTGTTCAGCTGTAATTACTCACACACCACCTAAGAGATTGCTACACGTGCTTGACAAGCTCTATCGGTGTCAAACATTTTAGTAAACGCTATGCTAGCACTTAAAAGATTTATTCCCTTCAAAGAGATGGGACTGGGAGTTTTCTTACAGCAATGTCAGTTTATAAAATTCTTCCTATGGCCAAAAACCACTAGGTGAACTATGATTAAAATTTATTTTTAGTGATCTACCACCTGACAGTTTGATTAGTTTCTTCTTCCCTTTAGCTGGAAGCAAAGAATTGGAAACCACCTGAATTGAAAGGTGTGTGTGTGTGTGTGTGTGTGTGTGTGTGTGTGTGTTTACTTAATTTAAACTGTATTAGAATCTTAGAATCATTCACTTTCACCCTACCTGGGAGGAACAACAAAACCTTCAATAAAAGTTATGAAGTGAGTTATTAATTATACCCATTACTTTTTCCATTTAAAGGCAGATTATTTAGCACAAAATACTCAGAAAGCATTAGAAAATTTTTTACAATTGTTTTCTATACCTCTTTGACAACACAATAATTTCCAATAAGCTGATTTCATCTCATCACATCTTTTAAATATATATTTTGCTCACTATGGATCAAAGACCTAGGAATGAGACCAGAAACTTTGCAACTATGAGAAGAAAACAGGACCAACTCTCTCACCCAGAGCACAAGTATAGAGATTTCCTCAATAAGACCTCTAAAGTTTGGGAAATAAAATTAAGAATTAATAAGTGGATGGCAGCAAATTAAAAAGTTGTGTGCAGCAAAGGAAATAATCAAGAGCATGAAAAGAGAACCTAAAAAATAGAGAAAATCTTTGCCAGCTATTCCTCTGACAGAGGATTAATACAGAATACATAAAGAACTAAAAGAACTTAACATCAGAATATATATCCCAATCAATAAATGGGCAGTTGAACTAAATAGATATTCCTCAAAAGAAGAAATGCAAATTGACAATAAATATATTTTTAAAAAGTTCAACATCCTTAGCAATCAAGGAAATGCAAATCAAAACTATACTGAGATTTCATCTCCCTCCAATGAGAACGGCAATCATCAAAAATACAAACAATAATAAATGTTTGCAATGATGTGGGGGTGGGGAGAAGGAACTCTTATACACTGTTGGTGGGACTGCAGATTAGTAAAACCACTATGGGGATCAGTACAGAGATTCTTCAGATGTCTACAAACAGAGCCACGATATGACCCAGCTGTACCACTCCTTGGTATCTTTCCAAAAAAATTAAAGTCAAAATACTATAGTGATACATGCATATCCATGTTTATAGTAGCATCATTTACAAGAACCAAGTTATGGAAGCAACCCAGATGTCTATCGACAAATAAAGGAAAAAAGAAAATGTGACATATATACAAAGGGGAGTTTTACTCAGCTATAAAGAACAAAAATATGTTATCTTGCAGGAAAATAGATGGCACTGGAGAACATCATGGTAAGTGAGATCAGCCCGACTCAGGAAAACAAAGGATGAATGTTTTCTCTCCTATGTGGAAGCTACAGAGAAAATAGGATAGAAAAGACACCTCATGAAGATGAGGAGACCAGTAGAGGAATGAAGAGAGACTGAGGGGCCAAGAGCGGAAGGGAAAGGGGAGATTGGAGGAAGGAGACAAAGCAAATAAGGTTTTGTGCATATATGAGTGTATCGCTATGAATCTATCATTCACCATTGCAATGCACCAATAAGTATTAGAAAATAAAGATCCAGCTCACTCCCTGTGTGGGGAGATGTTGGTCACATAACCTGCTAGAGTGATCAGTCCTAGCATACTTTCTGTCATCAATATTTGACCTCGTTTTTCTATTAAAAAGAATGGGTTTCTCTACATTTTAGGAATATAGTTAAAAATCACTCATTAGTGTATTGGAAGAGCTTACTCTTTTTTGGAGATGGAATACTAGAAGCAGTCAAATCAAGATTAAGCTGATACAAAGCTAATAGAGTCTATTTTGTAATTTACAAAAACGATAAGAAGTCTATATGCCATTCCTCACTACTTAATTTGATATAATGTGTAGCAAAATGTGCTTGTTTGTTTGTTTTATGGTTCTACAGATTGAATCTCAATAATGCTCTACCCTTGAGCTAAATCCCAGCCCTTTTCATTTTATTTTAAGGTAGGGTCTCACTAAGTTATCCAGGCTTGGTCTCAAACTTGGGACCCTCCTACCTCAGCCTCCTGAGTAGCCAGAATTATAGGCACACACCCAGAAGTTTAAAACTCCTAGTAGTCTTTTGCTATATCTGGGTGATGCATGGATTGACTGTCTCTCAGCTTTTGAAAATCATTAAATAAGAATTATGCGGATAATTTCAGAAATAATGCCATTAATTTTGCGAGACATTATGATCAAAAGGTCCCCATATATTTAGTGAAAAGGAAAAGTATATGGTGGTAAAAAAAAAATCAAATTGATGTTACAGCTAGAATATCATTTTATTTTTTTATTAATCAGAGTCAGAAAATATTCAGCATTTCATAAGAAGAAATAAACTGAGAACTGACTAACTGGTATAAATATTTCATGATACAATTTGATAAAATACATTTTAACTAAATTATGGAATAGCATACACCGAATTTTAAAGAAATCAGGTAAAGCTTTATCCACACGCTGTACCTTTCCTAGTCCTCAAAAACATTCCCATTACATTTAATAGAATCCGTGGCGCTAACCTGCACAGTCTCTCCTGTGCCAAGGTGCTTTTTTTTTCTAGATAATGACACTTCCCAGGGAAGAGTATTGAGAATAGCTGAACATAATTGCTTGTGATTAAATTTGTGAAAAAAAGGGGCCATTTTTAGCATTCAATATTTCTTCCCAATTCTCTTTTTGCTTTGCTCCTAGCATATTCTAGCACAAGGGAAAAAACATCTTTGACAATGCCTGGGTCTTGGGAGAGGTGAGGTCATTAAACAGAACTGTCTTTACTCCTGCAGCCTGCACCCTCCCCAGGGGGCTCCCACACTCCAGGCAGTCACCAAGCTCCATCCCTAAAAGAGAAAGGTACTAAATCAATAAAGAGAGGACGCCATCCCGCCATCCCGTGAGTTTCTAGTGTTTTGATGCATATAGGAGTTTCGGCTCCCTCAAGGTTTTGACCTCCTGGAGCAGCAGTATACCAGAGAGAAATTTGGGGAAGAGGAGCGCCTCGGTTTTGTAAAGTTGGCAAAGAGCTTCTGTGGACTTGCAATGAGGAGGGAGGGGGCTCCAATTTAGGCAAACCTACAAGATGCGTCAAGCTGTCATAGAAGTGGAAGGCCTGGACATGGATTCCCTGAAGATCATTTGTCATCACTCCTGGAATCAGGTGCATAGAGTGGCCGATGCCACAGCCTCACCCACTCTTCAGAAGATGGATTTACAAGTGGTTCTGTCAGCCAGCCAGGCATGGTGGCCTTTGCCTGTAATCCCAGTACTTGGGAGGCTAAGACAGGAGAATTGCAGGTTCAGGGACAGTCACAACAACTAATGGAGACTCTCAGCAATCTAGTGAGAAAAAAAACAAAACATAAAAGGAATGGAGCTGTAGCTTAGAGAGTTCAGACCCCAGTAAAACACACATACACACATATATACATACATACATGCATACATAAAATTAAAAGTGGCTTATGTCAAAGAGGGAGACACAGGGAAGGGAGTCTATAAACATAGGGATTCCAAGTGTTTGAAGTATGGCTGCAAAGGTGGCAGCTCACTAGGTGGTCTTTGGGGTGAACTAGAAGAGAGAGAGAGAGAGAGAGAGAGAGAGAGAGAGAGAGAGAGAGAGAGAGAATACGAATACGTAGAGGGCAAAAAGAGAAGAACACCAGAGGAAGTTCATGAAGGAGAAAAACAACAAAGGATGGAATTAAAAGTTCAAAATTAGCATCCCAATTCCCTCTCCCTCCTGCTCCAGCACTAAGCAGAATGTGCCGGGATCAATGACAAGTGCAAAGGAAATGAAGACGGTGTTCATTACCATCAAGAACGCTGCAGGGAAGGAGAACTGTTCCCGGGCTCCCTCATGTGGGACCCAGGCCTCTTGCTGCTAACTACCGAGGCGGGGGGTGCCGGTGCTGCCTTCCTGCAGCCACCCAGAGAGCACAGGTATGGCTTTGTTTTGGTTCACCTTGCCCAAGCACACTAATAGAGAATGTGCACTCTTTCTAATGATAACATTTAATAACGATAATGTGCGCTTTATTTGTTAATCAGCAGCAGGTCAGTAACCACTGCCTAGATCCTCTCCTGACACTTCCCACTTCCCAACTGCTGTGACAGAGACAGGGAGGTCTGGCTCAGATGCCAGCTGTGTCATAAAGAGCCCTGGGCATCACTTCCAAGTCCCTGAAGCTCACAGGGGAGGGGGGACATGCCATGACTTGATTGTGTCCCCCGAAATTTCCTGTGTTGGAAACTTAACCCCCAATTTCATGTTAACATTTGCAGAAATTGGGATTAGATGCGGTCACAAAGGTGGAGCCTCATGGTGATATTTCTGAAGAGAGATCTGAGCTGGCACACTTGCTCTGTCTTGCCAGGAGATGCTCTCCACCATGCGATGATGCCACCAGGTGTGAAACAGATGCCAGCACCTTGTTCTTCAAAGCCTCCAGTATTGTGAGTCAAATGAATTTTTATTCCTTATAAATTACCTTGTCTCAGGTATTTTCTTATAGTAGCAGAAAACAAATTAAGAGAGGGTGATTTGTCTCTCCCAGCACCATAATCCTTTTTCAGAGAAGCCCAAAGCATGTGGACCAGCATGGATCTTATTCTCTTAAGATAGGAATATAAGAGACATTTTGCACTTGATTGCAAGGCAGGATTCTGAAAGTAGAAAGTCAGGAGACAGGAAGAGGTGGCATAAGCATCACATAAGCTCAACCAAGAAGCTGCAAGAAACTCCAGCCAGTCACACCAAAGGATGGGCAGGGAGGCAATCTTTCCGTGACTGTCATAATCGAGTCAGTGCAGAATTTAGTAAGCCCCAGAGCCCATCAGTCAGTGAGACTGCCCTCTGAACTCAGTGCGTTCCCAGCTCTCTGGCTGTGAGGACCAAGAGAAGCTTGGCCACTTCCCTCATGCTCCAGTGAGTACGAGGGCACCACACCATAGGCACATTACCCATTTTATTCCGATGTGTATGCGCCAGCCAATGTGCCGCCTCTTCCCACCTGTGTGTGGGACTAATAGAAGGCACATGTGTTAGCGTGCACGCATGTTTGTGAGAGGCCATGCAGGCATGTGCACACATGAGTGTGTTTGTGCATCTGTGTATTTATACCTCTGTGTATCTTCATGCTCATGTGACTAAGTGTAGCTGTGTGCGTTCTTGCACCAACAGCTGTGAATAAGGCATATGCATGTCTTCACATGCGTGCGTGCATGCATGCATAAATGTGTTCATGGGTATGTACACCTGTGTGTGCTGTGAAGTCCTTCAGCCTACCTGATAAATGGACCTCACATGCTATCTACTTATCTAGCTCTACTCATCAAGGTCGCTATTAGAGAGATAATTTTACATCTGTGCCTGAGAACAAAACTACTCTGCTGCCATCACTTGATAATTCTTCCCCTACTGTGAGCACTTAGCCGGTCTCCTTCTCACTGATTCACAACATAACCAATCCTGCCTGTCCTTCACTGGGCAATAGCCGAGGGAGGCTCTCTGGATCTCAGATTCCATGTGCAGCTGTTTCTCTCTCTCTCTTCACAAGAGCTTCTCCCACATCATTGAATTAGCCTCAGAAGAGACACGGAAGCCTCTCACTTCTGCTTTCAACTTCTTTCTCCGTGCCTCTCATACTCAGCCGTGTTCTTTCCCAGGTGAGCTGCGGCTTGCACCCCACTGCTATGGGTGCAGGCGTGGGCTTTGGAAGTTCGTACAATGGACCTGCACTGGCTGAGCCCGGTGGACAAGGACCAGCATCCAATCGGGGCAAGCCTCATAAATGCCACCCTCTTGATGAAAGGGACAACCGATTTTAAGAAAGAAAGGCCAATTTGATTCCTTAATTGGAAGCAAGTTGAGCAAGTAGAAATAGGTGCGCCCTGCTGGCGCTGTTTGCATCTGCAAAGCTTCACTAAGGCTGTGTTTGAGCACAATCACACTCACTAGTTTTGCATTACCCCGTGGGAGGAAATGTGAACTCCCTAGACCTTCTGTGTGGGAGTTAAGAGGAAGGTAAACAAGGGTTCAAAGCTATATACTGTTAGAAATGTGTAAAAAAAAAAAAACCTGATAAATGTATGCACATGCTAATTACCCTGATTTGATCATTCCATGATATATACAAGAGCCTAGAGATAAAATTATAGCTCATCAATTCGGACAATTTTTATGTTAAAAATAAAGTAAAGCAAAACAAAAAAGAATTGTGCCACAGGGAGTCTTGCAGACTCTTGGGATAGAAGAGGGGAGGGCAGAGTTTAGTGCACAGAGGGATAGCATTTGATGTGAGGACACAGAGAAACTGGGCTTTGTGTGTGGGGGGGGGTACTGGGGATTGCACTCAGGGGCATTCTACTCCCAATCTACACCCCCAGTCCTACTTTTTATTCTTTATTTTGAAACAGGGTCTCACTAAGTTGCAGAGAGCCTCACTAAGTAGCTGAGGCTGACCACCAATGCGGATCCTCTGGTCTCAGCCTCCCAAGTACTAGGATTCCAAGCGTACACCACCATGCCCAGCTGAAACTGGGCTTTTAAAGCAAACATTAAGAAAGGAAGCTCTTGCTTCTCAACACAGCCTCACATGCTTCTCAGAGAAGCCCGTGCCTTGACAGCCCTTCCTCGTGTTGTTTATTATGTCAGGCTGCTCAGGAAAGGTCACCCTGGCCCTGAAACGTATAGTTCTGGTACTTAAATGTACCCAGCCATCAAGTTGGGGCTTGTTAAAATGCAAATTTTCAGGCTCACCCCCAGACACTGAAGGGTAAGAAAGTATTTGAACAAGAAGAAAGGAAAATACAAGAGGGCTGATGGTTTCATGGCAATAGAATACCAAAATAACTGAAAGATCAATAGGTTCAACGAAGTGTCAGCAATCTCCAGGGCGATTCAGAAGCAAGTGGCACATGGATCACACTTGGAACACCCTGCCTTTCAGCAGAGAAGAGAGGATTCAGTAATAGCATCCTCAATGGGGTGGCAGAGAACTGGATCTGGACCATAAACGGACAGCAAGGGCTCACCATCAGGACTGTGAAGGACAGGGCTGAGAGTTCTGATCAAAATTTGTATCCTATGTCAGAAGAAACTGCAGCAAGCCAGGCACGGTGGCGCACACCTGTAATCCCAGTACTTGTGTTTCGAGGTGACCCACAGAGACACACCAGACTCCATAGAGCCAAAGAGGTCGCATTATTTACCAGCTGGCCAGAGCAAACAGCTTGAATGCTGCCGCCACGAATGTTGGTTTGGCTGTTTTATACCCCTTGGTTACAGAGTTGGGGGTACAGAAAAGTCAAGTTTTTATAGCACCATTATATCATTTAATAAACACCAGGTGTTCATTTAGGACAGACTTAGATGCTATCTTGTGGCCAAGACAGCTTCCTCATACCAAGCACAGCAAAGCAGATTACAGAAGCAGATAATAGCAGTTAAAATCCTTTCCATATTCTGGTTTAGTTACGGGGTGCCCCCCGGTCTTTAGTCAAAGGGGGCCTGGGAGAGCTTGCCTAAGACTTTTACCTAAAAATGGATATATACTGTTTCACTTAGGAGGCTAAGACAGGAGGATTACAGGTTCAAGGCCAGCCTCAGCAAATTAGCATGACCCTAAGCAACTTAAGGGGAACCTCTATGAAAATAATAAGGGTTGGGAATGTAGCTAAGAGATAGAATGCCCCTGAGTTCAAGGAGTAGGCCGAGGA
>PVLC010046977.1:0-11243 GCA_004027655.1 Graphiurus murinus
ATGGTTGGATGGATGGATGGATGGGTAATGAGTGAATTCCAGGAGCTGGAGTTCAATATGTACTTAACAGGAAGATAACCAAGAATTATGTCTCTGCCTTTGGCTCATTGTCAAGACCTCTCTTTAGCATCTAAATCTCTTTACTGCAACATATTGGAGGAGAAATTGCCACTGTGGTCCAATAATATTCTTCTTTGAAATGGTTCAAATTTGGCAACAGAACCAGATGGGAGCTTACCATCAATCCTTTGAGTTACAGATAAAAATGTCCCCGCTTGCACAGAAGTAAATTGACCTAGATATGGTAATGCAGTGCTAGGCTCTTGGATTTCTCTTTCTGTTAGCCTTTGTTTAATATTTTATTAATGTCCACACCCACTCTGGGTCAGGAAATAGATGGTATGCTGTAGGAAAAGCAAAGACAAATGAAGACATGTTTTCTGCCCTCAGGGTAGCTTGGAGGAGAGGAAACGGGACAGTCTTTGAAATCCAATGTTCCCCAGGTCCAATCTGAGCATCACCAGTTACTGGCTGAGTGGCAAGTGACTTACGCTCTGCAAACCCAATATCCTCATGTCCAAAATGAGAAAAATAACAATGTTTCAATTGGGTTTAAAAAATTAAACCAGATAATATAAAAACTAACTGGCATATACTAAGTATTCAGGAAAAAAGGGGGTAATCAACCATTTTTATGAAAGAAAAATTGCCAAAATACAAGCAAGTATTTGTGACATGCATTGCACTTGATTCAGGCTGGATTTCATTAGTTTTCACATGTACCTGATTCTCTCTTCAGGCTGGAGACAAAAGGGGGCTTTCTGTGCGTATAGGAATGTGATTATATTAAGAACAGCTACACTGACCAGATGTGAGATTTTGGTGTGACTGTAATGGTGTCATGCCAGAGACGCAGAAATTTTTCATCACAACCATGCCTGTTATCCCTTAGCCACTCTGAATCTCAAGAGATTCCTCTATTAATTAAAGAAGGGTTGATTAGTTACGTGTTGCTGCATAAGGAGGTGATTTGCAAACATAGAGGCTCAAAACAACACATACTTGTTAGCTGGTCAGGAAGCAAGGGCTAGTAACCTGGCCACTCTTGGGCATTCTTATAGACTGACTCAGAACCTTGAGAGACTTGACCCAGGAAGGCATCCACCTCAAAAACCCCTCAATCACTCCCACAGTTCTTGCCGAATTCAGTTCTTTGCAGGCTTTCTGGAGGTCACACTTAGTTTCTTGGCATATGGACTCTCTATAAAGCAGCTTACAGTATGACAATCGGCTTCATCGGAGGGAGGGGGTGGTGAATCTCATTCTCTTTGGGGTCCATCATGTTGTTTTATTGGTGAAGTGGAAGCCAGTGTTTAAGTCTGGGGTGGAGGGCAGGGTTAGACATGAGAGGGGGGATAGTGCAAAGACATAGTTATTTGGACGTGAATATCATTGGGGACCATCTTAGAAAGCTACCTCTGCAGAGGGAGCTCAAAGAATCAGTCTAGTGCTATTTCATTCACATGCGCCTTACAGGTCCCAGTGTTGGGACTCTGAGGAGGTCCAAATGGTGACTATCCATTCATTCCAGAGACAAGAAGTCAGGAGGTCAGCAAGCTGAGTCACAGTGAGGTAAGAGTTCAAAGAAGTATAAGACATGAAGAATGACCTTGATATCTGGTATAGTGGTGTGTGCCTACAATCCCAGGACTTGGAAGACTGAGACAGGAGGATTGCAGGTTTGAGGAACAGCCTCAGCAACTTAGTCAGATCCCATTTAAAAAAAAATTAAAAAGGGCTGGGAGTTTAGCTTGGAGGTAGAATGTCCCTGGGTTCAATCCCCAGTGTGAAAAAAAGAAAAAAAGAATGACCTTGACATGTCAACCCACAAGATGTGTGTTCAGAAAAAGATGAAAAAGTGTGAAGAGAAGTCTCAAATGCAAAAACATGTGTATATACACACACAGGAAGGCATGCAGGGCCAGACTCCGTGTCTACCACCATGCTATGTGCTTGACAACAATCCTGTGAAGCCATTACCCTTCTTCACATCACTTTGGTCTCCAGGTAAAGAAACCCAGGCACAGGGAGATAGAGTCTCCTGATCCATGCTTCCCCCACCAATAAGGGGCAGAGATAGGATGATGAGGCTCTTTCTTGATTGCTGTAGACATTCTGGGCTCTGACTCACAAAATGATCAGCTTTCAGAACTCTTCAACACAGCCAGGCAGCGGCAGAAGCAAGAGGGAGATGCCATCTCTTTCTGACTGCCATCACTAACCATGTTCCTTAACCAAGGGCCACATGATGATTCCTTGTGTTAATTTTTATTTGTTTGTTTTTCTTGCACAGTGCCTAGGACTCAGACAGCTCAGTATCTGATAATTCAGTGATTATATTCTTTTTTGTGTGTGAGGGGTTGTTTGGTTGTTTTTGTTTTTACTACATCAACTAGAAGTTTAGGCATTGTCTGTCTCATCTAGACAGTCCTTGATGAATGTGTGCTTTGGAATTTGATACATCCAAATGCAAATTCTGGAATTTCTACAAAGTTTGTGTGAGACCTTGATCTTCCCTATCTGGTCCTGAACGTTCCCATCCTTAGAATGGACCCATGGATTGCCATTATTAAGACATAAAATTGTGTGCCAAGTGCCTTCCATAAATGGTAGCATTGCTTCAGCTTCATCAAGCAGCTTACTTTCTAAATCTGAACTTTAGAAATGTCACTATCTTCCATTTTATGTTTTATTATTTTGCTGCTGGGGATTGACCCCAGCTGCATTCTACCTCCAAGCTACATCCCAAGGCCTGCCTTATTTATTTATTTGTTTATTTATTTATTTATTTATTTATTTATTTATATTTTTAAACAGAATCTTCTAAAGTTGCCAAGGCTGGCCTCGACCTTGTGATCTTCCTGTCTCAGCCTCTCAAGTACAGGGATTACATGCATGTACCACCATGCCCAGCTACTATCACTATTCCTAATTTTAAAAGAAGCAACAACATGTATTAGTTAAAGCAAGTTAGCCCTAATGACTTGCATAACCTTCCTCACCCTAAATCCCAGAAGCTTAATACCGTATGTGTCTCTTCCCCATAAATCAGAAATAATGCAATACTGTGTATCCTAAATATCCTCTGTTAGAGTTAGGTATAAAACATCCCCTAAGAAACTCATGTAAGAATTTTGGAGTGGGTGTAATTGAGTGCTGAGGGCTGTAATCACAGCAGCAGATAAGTCCATTGTGACTGATTTATCTGGGTGTTCACCCAGGCCAGCAGGGTGTAGCTGGAAGTGGGTCCCTGGGAATGTGGCCTTGGGGATGAAAAGTTCCTCCTTCCCCATCTCTCATGCTTCCAGCCTCCATGATGTGAAGAGTGCAGCCCATGTGCTCTCCCTCTCTCTGCCTCCCGCCACCATGCCCTGAGACCCACAGTCCCCGGCCTCACAAGGACCGAACCCCAAACTGTAAGAAAATAAATTTTCTTTCCACTATGTTATGTGGTCAGTCTTTTAGATTACAGCTGCAAGGCTGCTGACCGGGACATCCTTCAAAGCACCTGTTTTGGAGGCGTGGTCCCCAGGACAGCACTGTTGGGAGTTGGTGGGAGCTTTAAGATGTGGTACACCACATCTTAAAAGGAATGTGGGATGCTGGTCTCTTGTCCTGCTGTCACTTCCTGGCTCCATCTCATGTTCCTGCCCTGATGAACTGCCTCACCGAGAGCAACAGCGTTGACCTATCCTGGCCTGAAATCTCAAAAGCTGTGAGTCAGAATGAACTTTTTGTCTTGATAAGCTGATTATTTCAGGCATTTGTTATAGTGATAGAAAGGTTACAGACACAGGGGCTCAGGGATTCTTCCCAAGAAGCCATGGAGGGACCGTCTTCCTTCTGTACTGTGGCTTCGTCACACCGAGGTCCCTTGCTTCCAGCCATGTGGAGGGGAGTAAGATGTTACAGAAACTTGAAGTAACACACACCTTTTCTGCTCCTTTGACTAGTCCCTAAATGCAAGGGGCTAAGAAGCACTTCATTTATGTGTGACTGGGAAGAAAATAAAAAGGATATTGTTTCTGGCTTCCTATATTACAGAAAGTTGGAGGATCAGAAAGGAATATCTGCATTACCACACAGATAGCCAGATTTAGCATCTTTGCATTCTTAATACAAGGCCTTATGGCCATCATTTTAAATGCTACATAAAGTCTCAACTGTGTGACAATTTTCTTAATCATTCCCCCACCACTGGTTAATATTTCAGGCCTTTTAAATCCTCTTCTCCGGGATGCCGTGGTTTTGTATGATGAACACTGGTAGCATCGAGGTACCCACCTTCAAATTGTGGAGACGTCAGAGCTGAATGTTGAAACCAGCCAGCGTGACTCTCATGATTTCTCAAGCAAAAGAACATTCCCAGTCCCCAATGCCAGCCTGACAGCTCTTACCTCAGGTTCATTGCCTCTGAATTAGAAGGGGAGAGAGGTAGACATGTGCCCGAGTCAAATTAGACTTGACTTGGATTTTATTTCTCTCTATAGAAGCAAACCATCTATATTATAATGTTCAGTGGCCAGTGTCGGGGAAGAACAGCCATGGTCTCAAATGATCACAGAGCTAAAAAAAATAAATAAAAAATCAAAGTATGGTAATGCTTCCCAGCAAAACTTGCTCTTCTCAGCAGTGTGGCTTTTCAGGAAAGGGAACTGCAGTCTGGAGGGCGTGGATTGCAGAGAGAGTGCAAATAAAATGCAGATCTGTTTCCATTTCATTCCCTCCCAACAGCAGTTACTTAGAAGGGCCTCCCGTGCAGCCTCTGCCTTTCCCAAATGCAAAGCACTCAGAGTTTTGTGCAGTTAAAATTGGTTTTATAGGCAAGGGAAACACCAACCGCACTGCGAAACTGGTGCTGTACTTTTGCTTTCCTGCATTGAGCCCTCTAGTAGGAGCCTTCGGAGCTCAGAAGAGTTGTTGCCTCGTAATGCAGAATTCAAACTACCAGAGTCAGGATTATGCTGGGAAACTCACATTTACACTTACACACACACACACATACACACACACACACACACACACACACACACCAGCAGCTTATATAACGCTATAAATTAAATATGAAGCCTCTTTGTGCTTTCAAAAAAAATCAGAGAGAATCAAAGGCTTGTACAAATTCTTCTTACTCTGCTTGGAGACATCTTTGCTCTCCTGAGCTCCAGCATTCTGGGTCCTGGTGCTATCCACTTTCCTTTTCAGTTCATTACAGTTTTCGGCATGCAGCTGGTTAATCATTATATACCTGAATGGCTTTTAACTCAGCCTTAAGGCACTTTAAGACAGACTTATCCACCAAAGTATAATCAACATAATTGTAGCTAATTGTTCATCAGGAGAGGAGGGGAGGGAGCAGGAGACAGGTCACATATTTTTTTTCTAACTTGATGTGGCTCTTCAAAAGTGTCCATTTTAGCTGGGCGTGGTGGTGCAGGCTTGTAATCTCAGTACTTGGGAGGTTGAGACCGGAGGATCTGGGTTTGTGGCCCAGCCTCAGCTACTTAGTGAGGCTCTCTGCAATTTAGTGAGACCTTGTTTCAAAATAAAAATTACAAAACAGGACTGGGGGTGTAGCTCGGAGGTAGAATGCCCCTGGATTCAATCCCCAGTACCACAAAAACAAACAAAAATTAGCGTCCATTTTTATGATTACCCCCATTTTTAGTGTTGGTAAAAGAGAGGTACAGACAGGAAGACAGGTGGAGTCAGTGCAAGAATCACTGAAGATTCCCTGGCATATAAAAATAATACATACACACATACATACATACACATATCTGTATACACACATACATACATACACATATTTGCGTATTCTTATTGCATAAAGATTATGTTCTGACCCACAGAGCCTGGCACTAGCTTTCTAAGACTGTGCCTGAATTTGGTCTGATCTATCTTTTGGGGTTTTTATTCCCTTCAGACCAATGACTGTGTTTACCTCCAGTTGGTTTAATAGTTTAATCCTCAGAGTTTGTGATGCATCTGTGTTTTCCTCACCATGCCTCTGTAGTAAACAGAGACATCTTAGAATCCAACACTCCTTTGAACTAAACCACTTTCTCAGTGAAAGCTCCACCACGTTGGTCAATGGGCAGAGAACTTTCCACACATCAGATGTGTCCAACATCATACTACACAGCAACGCCACGCCTACTTTCTAGGGTCCACACTGGAGAAGCTAACCAGTGGGCTGGAGACAGGACTGAACGCCCTGCAGCCACCATAAAGTAAGACCGAATTGCCAAGAGCAGCCCAGCCCACCAGTGACAGCTTCCCCGGCGTTCTCTGTGCAGGACATTAAAGTGAAATGTGCATCATCAAGTGATTTTGATTCATTTTGGGGGAAGCACTGGCATTTAGCGAAATCCAGTAAATTGTCCCTTTCAATGGTAATAACATGTTCTGTGCTTTCCCCACTAGACGTGGTGTAATGCTAATCTAACAGGATTGCTATGGCAATTAAGCGATTGCACATTTTTGGGCAATGGAGGCCATCCACCCGGGCGCAAACCATTAGTAAAATGGAAACATTGTCACAGGACTGGGTAGAATCTGGCTCAGGATTTGTGACACATGCCACCATCCATTTCATTTTTTTCAGGAGATTGGAGGGAGGAGGGTTATGATATGGGGTCCCTACTGTTCACATTGGGATTGTACTGGGGAGAATCCAACAGGTCTCTACACGGCAAATGACCATTGCCACCATTAAAGCGTTTAACAAACATTTATCTGCACAGCTAGGCTGGATGAAATGCATTATTAGATTTGCTGCTTGGTGGCAGAGGATGGTGTGGAGGAGGGTACTTTGTAAACATCAGTTCTGCTTTATTTGTAGTGCCCTTGCTTTCCTCTTTCCCTACAGAGAACTTTCTTGAAATTTCCCCCACCCGGCCCCCTACCAACTACTACTTGACATGAATAGAAAAGGATCATTATCCTCAATTCACAGGTGAAGATGCTGGCTTTGATGGTCAGTCCCAGGCAGCTTATGTCTATGGTCCATGCATAACTGGAAAGGTGACATTTTGATTTAGAAGACTTTGACTCTCAGTTCCTTTTCTCTACCCCAGTCATCCTGAAACTGGTGAATCTTTATTTGATCTTATTTCTTTTGGGGAGGAAGGGGTAATGAGGATTGAACCCAGGGGCATTCTACCTGTGAGCTACACTCTCAGCCCTATTTTTTATTCTTTATTTTTGAAACAGGGTCTCACTAAGTTGTCGGGGGCCTCACTAAGGAGCTGAGGTTGGCCGCAAACCTGCGATCCTCCCATCTCAGCCTCCCAAGTACTGGGATTACAAGTGTGAACCACCGTGCCGAGCTTCAATTTTATTTCTAAACTGGCATTGCAAGGACTTGCTGAGACTCCACATTAATAGGTAAGTAATTGCTCTACAAGAATCGGTGTCCTTTGCTATGTTGGAAATATTTCATGGTGACAGATAACTGAAAATGAAGTCAATTGATTGACTGCAGTGAGGGATAATAACCTCAGGGTAACTTTTAGAGGTATTAGCAAGAAGGCATGAGTAGCATACATTATGACACTTCCTAAATGTGCATCTCCGAGTCCCCATTTTTTTTTGTTGTTGTTGTTGTTGTTATCATTTCTTGTACTATCATCATGGGCAAAGGGGTAGGAGGCAATGCTCATAGGACTTCACACATGTCCTGGCCTCTGAGTTATAGAGCCATCAGGAAGAAGAGCACCTCATAATTAGGATTAAAGGACACCTGGCATTGTAGCATAAGACAGGGGAGGGAGGGAGGACTTTGGACATGGTACCATACCTTCTAGATGGAGCCCCCTCCCCCAACAGGCATCTCCACAAAACACCCCTGCCCTTTCTCCAGGATATATCAGCTGGTTACAAAAAGTCTTGGTGTCCCTCCATGGTCACAGAATGTTGTTAGTGTTTATCTTTTTATTATGGCAAAACACATCTCACATGAAATTTACCCTCACAACCATCTTAAAGTACACAATTTAGTGGTTTTGAGCATCTTTATCCTGTTGGGCACCGCCCCTATTGTCTGGGCCCAGAATTCCACCATCCCCAGAAGAAACCCATACCCATGAAGCACTCACTCACTGTTTCCTGCTTGTCCCTGGAATGGCTGATCTTCTCTCTCTCTCTCTCTCTCTCTCTCTCTCTCTCTCTCTCTCTCTCTCTCATAAATTTGCCTCTTCTGGACATTTCCATGTAAAAGGAACCATATAGTATGTAATCTTCTATGTCAGACTACTCCCATCTGGAGTACTGTTTTCAAGGTTTATCCATGGTGTAGCATGTGCTAGTACTTCATTCCTTTCAAAGGATGCTAGCAAGAAAGGAAAAAGATAGCCTGCTGTATGGGAGGAAATAGTTGCAAATAATATAACTGATGAGAATCTAGTGTCTACGATATGTAGAATACTTTTATAGCTTAACAACAAAAAGATACACAACTCATTTCAAAAATGGGCAAATAACTTGGCTAGTGATTTCTCAAAAAAATACGTAAAATACTAACAAGTACATGAAAAGCTACTCAATACTATCAATCATTTGTGGAATTTGAAACACTTTCTTTTAAAAATTCATCACATCTTTTATCTGTTGATGGTTCATCCTTTAATATCTATGTCTTCTACTGAACTAAAAGCTCTATGGAACTGGTATCATATCTATCTGTCTATCTATCTATCTGTCTGTCTGTCTATCTATCTATCTATCTATTGTTATAATCCTAGTAACTAGTACATATCATTTCAATAAATATTTGCCTTCAATAAATATTTGCCAAAGGAACAAAGAAATGAAATAGAGGCTGAGTACATGAGAAATTAAAAAAAGGGAACAACATCAACCCCTGCCTATAGCCGGAGGATCCTGCAATCATCTACAAAGAAAATGGCCCATTCCTCCTCTCCCCCTGGGTGGCATCTTTAAGGATGTGAGCCATCCTGGCCTCATCTTTGGTGTTAGAGATATCCCTGAGACCCCTTTTGTTTACTGGCTACCCCAATGCCAGCAGCCCTGCTAGTACGGAGGATTTAACCATGAGAGTACAAGCATAGTTTAGGCCTCACGGAAAACAGCCAGCACACACCTCCCCATCCCCATTGCAGATGGAGGTGCTACATCTCAGAGAATCCTGTAAGTCAGTGCTTTGAGGACACCCAGGAGCCAGGCAGCTGCACTTTGAATCTACTTTCCTTTCACTCATCCACGCCCCTGGGCCATTTCTCTGTGGCCTCTGGATTTCCTGCATTGGGCCGAGGCTTCAGAGAATGGGAGATGTCAAAAGATAGTTACTAATGAATACTCAATCATGATAAAGGAGCAGGAGGAAGAGGAGAGGAAGAAACAGAGCAAGGAGAGATTGCAGTTTGGCCTTGCATTGCTTCTTAGAAGAGATAAAAAGGATGACGTTGGCTCAGGTTCTTTGTGTCCACACCGTGTCCCCAGCATCCTGTGTGCTGAGGGATTTACTTCCATTGTCCCATCAAATATAATGCACCGTAACTCCTATGTCACAACTACTATCCCTATCTTGAGCAGAAGGAAAGCAAAGCCCAGAGAAGTGGGTTAACTGGCTCAGACCACCCCAATGTCATTTCATGAAGGCCAGATTTAATCTCAGGAATTCCACGTACAGTAAGCATGGCGCTAGCCACTAGGATGTAAGTACCTCTGAAGCAGAGTACAGCCAGGGGGCTTGGAAATGAATTTCAAGTCCCTGTTCCTTTTTTCCTATACCCGATAGAGTAATGATTTGTAGAAACAAGTGTTTATTATCCCCGGCATCCTTGGTATGGATCGCCAGCCGTGCATGGGGAAGGAGAGGCTGCTGTCTCCCAAATAACTAGCAGGAAGAGTCACCTGCTCCCCAGGGACTCCAAGCCAACCAGTGACAGCTGACAGAGCCAGGAGCCCAGAAAAACACTGCCCCTGGAGAATGGACAGCTGCATGGATTATACAGACCTGCAAATGGGACAGAGGCACGCTATTGATCCCCAGATCTTCATTGTTTAGAGGAGGAGATCCAGGCACAGAGAGGTTAACTGGCATGCAGCAAGCTCATAGGAGGCCTGGATTTAAACTCGTATGTGGCTCAACCACTTAGAGCTGTTCTGTGACCTCTTACTGCCTTCATAGTTATTGTTATGGTGAGATATAGAAAGTCCACTGCAGGGCTCGTGTATTAATGTCCAGAGTTGATATAATTAAGTCATGAGGTTGTCATCTCATCTGTGGATGAGTCCATTGTAATGGATGTCCTGGGTTAGGCAATTGGAGGTGTGGCTTTGGGGACTGTTCTTGTGTCTTTGAATCCCCTTGCTTGTTGGTGCTCTCTTGCTTTTGGTCTCCGTGATGTGAGAGCAGAGCCCTTGCTCTCTCCCTCTCTCTCTGCTTCATGCTGCAATGCTCTGAGCACTGCAGACCCAACCTGACATGGACTAAACCCTGAAATCTCCAAAAACTGTGAGCAAACACGTCTTCCTTCCTTTAAGCTGAGCGGTCAGTTGTTTTAGATTATAGCAGTAGGAATGTTGGCCGAGATAGTTACCATGCTCACAGGCACGAACATTTCTTAAAATAATACGCATGTGTTTCTGCATTGAAAATAGTCCGGCCTCTGGCCTCCTCTAGATGTTTCCTTTGTTAAATCAACAGAGGCTTTCAGGTTTTCATATAGCTTTGCCCACAAGTATTTGAGACTGGCAGAAGAGCAATGGTGGGTTTTGCTCTAACCCAGCCCCTGTCCCACCCCAGAGCAGTCTCCAAAAAGAATAAAAAGATGCATAACTTAAATCCTCCCTCTGCACACCATAGCTGTTTCTGCGTTTATTTCACAAGTATTTGTACACTGCATTTTTACGATGAAGTGTAAATAAAAGCAGGGAGGCACTGGCATTTGAAGATAGTCATACCTAGACAATCTCCTTCCTAAGATGAGTTTTCTGCTTTGTTCTAGACATGCAAAACATTAAAAAAAAACACCCTGCTTTTGATAATTGTTTGAGCATTCACTAAAAAACAAAGCAAAACAGAAAACTTAATTGAAGAAGAAACATCAAGCCCTCTTGATCTCTCTGAAAACGTAGCCAATTATCAAGACAATTTCCAAATAACCCAAAAGCCTGTATAAATGTCTCGTAGCACTGGGAGAGTAAAACTAAATATTTAC
>PVLC010046978.1:0-11283 GCA_004027655.1 Graphiurus murinus
CAACTAAAGGCCCAGGTGGTGCAAGGGGGAACCAACCCCCTGGAGTCTGGGGGAGAGAAGTCCAGGCAGAGGCTGGTGGCTGGGTCACTGCTCCCGAGGAAGGAGCACGCCTGTCATGGTCAGGAGCAGAAGGAGGGCCGGGGTGGCCCAAGCATGGAGCCCCAGGGGAGAGGGGTTGTGAGTGAGCTTCCAGAGTGTCTGCAGGTGGCTAGGAGTAAATCAGTACAGCCTAGTGGGATGGGGGAGGGGTGGGATGAAGGACAGCCATTCAAGAGGGAGGATGAGATGACCCGGGCTATATTTTGCAAAGAGTGCCAGTTGCCACGTGAGGAATGGATAGTGAAGAGGAAGAAGCCAGTTGAGAAGGGGTTGCAGACGCTTAGAGAGGGGAGGTAGCTTGAGGTAGGGTGATAGTAGGAGAAATGGAGAGAAGGGGCACATTTGGTATATATTGGAGAATGAAGATAGCTTACTAATGGACTGGATGTGAGGGCTAGGAATAGAGGGGCAAGGCTTTGGGTTGTGTAAAATGACACAACAATCAAGTCACGGAAGCAGTCTGCCGTTAGAAGGAGTCTGTTTTGGGCATGCTCATCTTGAGATGCTGTTGGATATCTGTCTTAGTGTTCTCACTGCTATAATCCAAGAGCTGACCATACAACCTAGAAGAAGGGAGATTTATTTGCTCATAGTTTTCCCTGGAGATTTTGGGGTTCAGTCCATGTGAGGCTGGGGACCCCAGATCTCAGGGCATGGCAGCAGGAAGCAGAGAGAGGGAGAGTACAAGGTTTCACTCTCACATCAGGGAGGCTGGAAGCCAGAGCGAGCGAGCGAGGGAAGGAGAAACCACATGTAATCCCCAGGGCTGCAGCCTCAGGGATCCACCCTTCCCAGCCACACGCTACCACCCGGATAAATTCATCACATGCCAACCCTGAGCTGAATGCTTGAGCTCTTCAGGGGCCATGAACATGGCAAGTTAGCAAGTTAGAAATTCGAGTTTGGAGTTCCGTGGAAAGGTTGGAGCTGAGAGGAATTTGGTATTCATGAGCATTTAGAAGGCTCTAAAGGCCGGGAGTGGTGTTGCACACTTGTAATCCCAGCATTTGGGAGGCTGAGACTGGAGGATCCGGATTCGAGGCCAGCCTCAGATACTTATTGAGGCCCTCCGCAACTGAGGGAGACCCTGTTTCAAAATAAAGAATAAAAAATAGGGCTGGGGGTATAGCTCAGAGGTAGAATGCCCCTAAGTTCAATCCCCAGTACAGCAAGAAAAAAAAAAAAAAGAAGGCTCTAAAGACTTGAAAGGTGAAGGGAAACTGTGGTCTTGGTGAATTAAAGGTTTCAGGAACAATGTGGCCAGTAGCGTCAGACATACTGAGAGGTGAAGAAAGATGAAAATTGAGAAGTAACCGTCCGGTTTACCAACAGAGAAGTCATCTGTGGACTTGACAGTCACAGCAGTTTCTTTGAGATGGTGGGGATTAAAGGTCACATAGGAGCAGTGGCACAGAATGTCCCTGGACTCAACCTCCAGTCACACACACACACACACACACACACACACACACACACACACACACACAGTAACTGGGGAGAGTCCTCATGTCTCATGAATACAATTTCTTTACGTATTATCTGTGACTATAAAGTTGGACATAAATAATACTTATAAAAATTTTGCAGAAGCAGAGTGTGTAACCACAGACCATTCTTCCCAGAAGTTTTGCCGTTGTCTTAATTTCTTACTAAAGTGCATGAGGCCTTTGGATAAAGTCTCTCAACCAAAAGTGGGTAGCACATGAATTAAATTTCTGCCACAAGGTGTCACTAATTCTTTACTGGTTTTATCAAGTAAGATAATTGCAACACAGGTATGTGTAGCATTGAGGAAACTCAGTTTTAAAAATCCCATTTATTCTTTATTTTGAAACAGGGGTTGAGGGGGGGGCAATAGCTTGGAGGTAGAATGCCCCTGAGTTCAATCCCCAGTACCACACACAAAAAAAAATCCCATTTACATGGCAGGCCAATTAGAAGGAAGCTGTTTACATTATGAAGGGGTTTCCCTTCGAGAGCCAGCGTCTGGTGTGTTTGACATGCACAGGTGTAAAGTAACACACTGCACTCCAACAATCAGAAGAGCAGATTCTGGAGCTAGAGTAAGAATTGAGTTCCTTTGCAGTTTTGTACCTGCTAAGCATGTGACCTCCAGCAAAATTTAAATGATCCTTTATTTTGTTACTTGTTATTCTAAAACTAGACATAGTAAATGCTACCCTACCTGTTGCACACAATTATCTTTATGTCTAAAAAGAGGTAATGTGTATAACAGTGCTTAGAAAATTGTGAAGTGCTATGTAAATACAAGATACAAAAAAAAATTTTGTGTGTGTGTGTATGGTACTGGAGACTGAACCCAGGGGCCTTCTACTTCCAAGCTACACCCCTAGCCCTATTTTATTTATTTTGAAACGGAGCCTCACTAAGTTGCTGAGAGTCTTGCTAAATTACTGGGGCTGGCCACAAACCTGTGATCCTCTGTCTCAGCCTCCCAGGTACGAGGATTACAAACCTGTGCCACCACACCTGGCTTCACAAATTTTTATAAACATTGTTTACACCCAATCTTATAGAAATATAGACTTTGCATAGTGAAGTTATATGTATTAATAAAGATTCACGGTTGCTTAATTTAGAAATCCAGTTTGACTTTGGTTGGCAAAAAGGGACGTTTTGAACTCTGGGGTAGTTCCTGCGCCTTCAGGAATGGCAGTGTTGTGGGTGGGCTTGTGGGGAATACTTTGCAATAATGAAGGTTTTCAGGACACCAAGAGGACAGCATCCCATAGGCTGAGGGGCGAGAAGCCTGGACTGGAGAAGTAGGTGCTGTGACCTTGCCTTGATTTTGGTGAAGAGAATATGAATTTTGAGTTTATGAAGCCATTGTCAGTTAACACTAACCTTCAACTTCCAAAAAAAATAACAAAACTCAAATGCTCTGAAGCAATCTAATCTGTTTGTGTCTGCATGTCTTTGTTAAATTTGAAGCAAGTGGTCTATGCAGGATCAAAAATCCCACCCATGACCAAAAGACAGCATAGCATATTTATTTTGTGTGTATGTAGTACTAGAGGTTGAACCCAGGGCATTCTACCTCCAAGCCACACCCTAGCCCTTTTTATTTTTTTGTTTTGAAACAGGATCTTGGTAGGATGCTGAGAGTCTCACTAGGTTGCCGAGACTGTCCTCAAACCTGTAATCCTGTCTCAGCCTCCCAAGTACTGGGATTACAGATGTGCACCACCGCTGACAGTTAACATCTAATATGGTTTTCAGAGGGAAATGTTGAGAACAACCTTATACCAAGCTAAGTCTGTTGTCCTTCAAAGCAACAACCTGTATTTTCAGAATTGCAAGGCCTTGCACAGACCAGCCTGTCTCTTCATTAAATACCTGAAGATTTCTATGACCTGAAAGAGTAGTCAAAATGGAAAGCTCCGTAGTCAAGAAGCCCTGATCCACAGGGCCTTATAAGGCCAACTTGATTTGCTTTGGACCTAAGCACAGGTATTTGACTGGTCTTCGGTGGGGTCTGGTGAGTCCTGCAGCCCGGGGTGCAGTGGGGCCCGTGGGACTTCCCTGCTACTCTTCTCGAAGTTTCCATCATCTTCCAGAAAATGAATTTCTTGCCCCACATGCTTTTCCTCCTGTTTCAGAAAAGATGTCATTCCTGATGACCCCTTACAACTGATTTGGTTCTAGTATTTGTGAATACCGGCTGAGCGGCTTTTGTGGTTGAGATAGGACACTGAGAAACCCTTGGCCCTTTCTCACGAGAGCTGTATAGTGCCGCATGTTGTCCAGTTTCATTAACAAGAGCCTCACATATTTTTGCCTTTTAAGTACAGCTGGGCTTAGTTCCCTTTGTACTTATAATACTAATGTTTAGAAATGTAGCTCATCTTTTTTTTTTTTATTGCTTAAAGAAAATCTCACAATCAGAGACATTTATCATTTCCTTTTGATCTAAGAAGTTAGTGTCTTGGTTTAGTAAAAGATAGGGTTTAAAGGCACAGAAAAACTAAAAATCATAACGCTTCTCATTTTTATTGCTGCGCATTTAGCCGTCTCCCCACCCCATTAGTGGTTCAAGTGATATATTTGGGTTCTTTAGGGAAACAGAATCAATAGTATGTGTGTGTATAATATACATATATATATATATACACATATACATATATATACATATACATATCTCATAGGTGATTTATTCCAAAGCAGTGGCTCACCTGATTAAAGGCTGAGGACTACTGTTCTGCATCTACAAGCTGGAGACCCAGGAGAGCTGGTGGTGTAGCTCCAGTCTGAGTCCAAAGGACTGAGAACCAGGAGCAATGATGGTGTAAGTCCCAGTCCAAGAGCAGGGAAAGATGGATGTCCCAGCCCAGCAGTGGCGTGGTGTGGTGGGGTAGGAGCAAGAGAACACATTCTTCTTACTCCACCTTTTGTTCATTTAGCCGTCAGTGGACTGGATGAGGCCCACTGTCACTGGGGAGAGAAATCAGCTTTTCTGGGTCCACTGATTCAAATGTTAATCTCACCCAGAAACACCCTCACAGATACACCCAGAATAATGTTTACCCAAATATCTAGGCACCCTGTGGCCTAGTCAAGTTGACACTTAAGACAATCATCACACCTGATAACCATTTTATTGTGCTCACAGGTTTCACAGCTGTGGAATTTCACAGGGCACAGGGTATTTGTGTTTACAATGTCTGGGTCCCCAGGTCGGTAACACTCAAGCTGGGGATGACTTGATAGCCGGGGGCTGGAAACATCTGGAATTCTTGCATTCCCTGTCCACTGCCTGGGCCATGCTGACTTGAGTGTTAGGATCACTGGGCAGAGCAGCTGCCAGCTTGCCCAGACTCAGAGAAAGGGAACTTAGTGCCCACCTTCCATGGGAGGGTTGTCAGAAGAACGTGTAACCATGTTTCCAAACCCCCCTAATAATAAATTGCTGATGTTAGTTTTCTTTGGCTTGTGGGATTTGGTTTATGTGTTGATCTGAATTATATGTCGAATCATGTTTCCTGTCCAATTCATATGGTTGAAGTCCTAACTCCTGGTACTTTAGAATGGGATCTTGTTTGGAAATAGGGTCTTTGCAGATGTAAGTCGTTGTTAGAGTGAGACCACACTGGAGTGGCGAGGGTCTCTAATCCAATAGGAGTGGTGTCTTTATAAGAGGGAGACTTTGGGCACAAACCTGTGCACTGGGACAACACACGTGATGATGAAGGTAGAGAGAGACCAGGGCCATACTTCCACCTGCCAAGGGAATGCCAAAAAATTGCCAGCAAACCCCCAGAAGCTGGGGAGAAGCATGGAATACCTTCCCTCTCAGTCCTCAGGCCCTGCCAACACCTCGATCTTGGAGTTCTGGCCTCCAGAACCATAAGACAATACATTTTTATTGTTTAAGCCACCCAGTTGGTGGTCCTTTGTCACCGTAGCCCTAGCAAATGAATACAGATGGCTTGTAGTTTCATTATACTTTTCAATATTTTTGATGAGAAACAACACGTTTCTTTAATAATCAGAGAACTAGGGTTAGTTTAACTTAATTCTTCTTACTTCTATGTTCACAAAACATGGAAATATACCAAAATCTTGCTATGGTTCTTTCTAGGTAATGTGACAATAGGCAATTTATTTTATTCCTTCGACTTCTTTATACTTAAATGTTCTCCTTAGTGAGTGTGTTGCTTTTGTTAGAGGGAGGCAGGAATGCTGGAGCAAGTCCCAGTGGGTGGAAAGGACCCGGGCTTCAGCCTGGCTGCTCGGCAACCCATAGCCTCTTTCCTGATGTGTGTGGCCAAGGAATACTCCTCAACATTGTTGTGAGAAGCAAATGAGTGAGTATCCATGGATTCACACAGAAGCACCTGATCCTGCCTGGGACAGGTGCCTTCCTTCAACAACATGTATTTTGCAATCTGTGGTTGAGGTTATGGTGTGGCATTTCAACCTCATTAGCAATCAGAGAGATGCAAATCAAAGCTACCTTGAGATTTCACCTAACTCCAATCAGAATGGCAATCATCAAGAACACAAACAACAAATAATGCTGGTGAGGGTGTGGAGAAGTGAGAACCCTAATACATTGTTGGTGGGATTGCAGATTAGTGCAACCACTTTGGAAAACAGTATGGAGGATCCTCAGATGAACGGGAATGAAATTGCCATATGTTCTAGCAATACCACTTCTGGGTATCTACCCAAAAGAGTGGAAACCAAACTATCAGACCGATGCATGTGTATCTATGTTTATAGCTGCACAATTTGCAATTGCCAAACTATGGAAGCAGCCAAGATGTCCATCAACACATGAATGGATTACAAAACTATGGGATATGTACACAATGGAATTTTACTCAGCCCTAAAAAAGAACAAAATCATGTTATTTGCAGGGAAATGGATGGAACTGGAAAACATTATGTTAAGTGAGATTAGTCAGTCACAAACAGTAAAAAATTGTATGCTCTTCCTAATATGTGGAAGTTAGGGAGAAAATGGGGCATAAGAGGGACTCCAGATGAAGAAGGAGAAACCTTAGGTGAACAAAAAAGTTGACTTAACTGAAGGTGATTGGGGGGAGGGAAACACTTTAATGCACATGATGTACTTTCACAAACATATCAAAGTCAATCACTAAACTGAACACGAGAAGGAGGATAGGGTGAGGGAATTGGGTGGGAATTGGGGAAGGGGTTAAATGAGAAATGTGTGCATGTATGCCTTTATCAGCTTGTTCCTAACAACGATGTATGATTACAATGCACCAATTAAAAAATAAAATAAAGAGCTCAGGCACATTCTTTTCCTTGTTAATAGAAGGCTAAAGTCATAAGAAGCTGGGAGTTCTGCAGTGACTGTTATTGCAAAGCAAAGGCACCTTGAACTCAGGGTGTCTCTCTCATGCAAACCACTAGTAAGGTTTTGGGAAGGGACCACATGGATTCCCACGGGCCTGTGGCTGTGTAAAATTTATAAAAGGTATTTATTAAGACGGCTGTCCCTTTCCATGTTGACTTCCTCTCTTATTGGATGGCTCTGGAGTGAGTGGCCTCAGGGATTTGGGGACCAGGTTAAGGCAAAATTGATTTACCAATATGTTCATCTTGGGTTTATTGAGTGTCTCAGTCTCTTTGCGATGCTATAAAGCAATGCCATTAGCTGGATTAGCTTGTAAACAACAGAGAGTTATTCTTTACAGTCCTGGAGGTTGGGAAGCCCAAGATCAAGGCACTGATAGATTTGGTGTCTGGTGTGGTTCCCTTTTCTAGTTTACAGAAGGTGCCTTCTCCATGTGGTCTCATGTGGTAAGGGAGGTGAAAGGTCATTCTCAGGCCTCATGTGTGAGGGCTTTGCCCTCGTGACCTAATCACCTTTCAAAGTACTCACCTCTCAACACCATCACTTTGGGGATTAGGACGATGGTGTATGAATTTCAGAGCAATGCAAACATTCAGACCATAGCAGTGGGATTTATTTATGTGTTTAGCAGTCACTTGAATAGGTAAGTTTCTAGTAGCTTCCCTGGGGCAGGAGGGGCTTCCAGAGAGATTCCTGCTGGCCTCTGTGCCTGCCCAGCTGGCCTGCAACATGCGCTATGGTAAGACCACTTTTCCCATAGAGTAGCATTGGCCATGTGTGTGTATGTATAGTGGAGGAACAAGGTTGGAAATCATGGAGCCAGAAGGTAGTCTGTGGACATCCCCACCCCCACCCAGATTTTAAAGTTTCTTCATGGGAAACACTTGGTAGAGATATCTCCAAATTTGACAACCTCAAAAATTTACATGCCATTACCAATAATGTGCCAAGAAACTGAAATAAGCCATTCTAAACTTTCACTGTTGAAAGGAACACCCAATTTTAATCAAGCCAAAAGAAAAATAACTTTCATTCTCTCTATAGAAAGTATCTTAATGTCTTTATTTTTAGGAAGAAGTGATTTAAAAGAGTATGAAGCTAACAAATGTAGAAAAAGGAGCAGGCGAGAAACACATTAGGCAGTTAATAAAAATGTGATGGGGATTTACTTGTTTTGTCAGTCTTATTATATTTATAATTTGTGGTTTTGTTTCTCATTCTAGATGAGTATTTGTGTTTGTGATTCTATTCGTAGTTGTAAGCTTGCTTTCTTTCTCTTATAGAGAGATTCTAAATGTATATAAATACGAGGGCCTCAAAGCCTCATGTTTACCTCAAGAGCCTAGCTTTCAGATTTTTGTTCTTCTGCCAAGTTGTTAGTTGAATTTGATACTAATACTTAGAATTGGGCACTCTCTCTTTTTCCATTTCCTCCCAAAGAACTCAGAATCAGAGAAGACATTTACTGATCATTTCCTTTTGATCTAGAAGGTTTCAGAGACTCTCTAGCAAGAGTTTGAGGATGAGCCCTCTTCACCCAGTCAGAGTAAAACCATGATTCAGTGTGAGCAAATTACTCTCATTTTCCTGGGAAATTGTCAATATAAAAAAAATTATGTGCTTTTGAACAAAAAGTAAAATTTAGAGCCAGTGAATGGAAATTTCTTGTAAGAAGATAGAAAAAAACCCCTAACCCTATTCTTGAAGAAGAGAGTTGTTTTTGTCACAGGATCTGAGACCCAAATATACTTTTAAATAACACGAATTTGGCAGGTTGTGATAAGTCTTGTGATCCTATGATTTCATTCTGTGGGTGCAGCCTTTCCACTATCCTCACATGTTTCGGTGTTTCATAGTTTAAAAACACAGGAAACATAGTTATGGGAAATAAAATTACTTTGGAATATATGAGATTTTAGTTTGAAGCCAGCATTTCTTTGCCTTTATCTCTGATCAAACATAAGCTTTAGTCATTTTGATGAAACTATTCTGTAGTTTTAAAAATACTTCAGGTGTGTGACATATAACAGATTTATTTCAGAGAGAACATAAAATAAGAATCCAGCCTAGACTATTTCTCCTGCCTGCTCATGTTTTCAGAACCTGGCACCCCTACTATGTTCAAATATCATCTCAATCTTCCCTTAGCTCTGTGACCTTGGGCAGGTTACTTAATCTACTGCAACATAGATATTAGTGTTTACCTAGGGAAGTTGTGAGAATTAAACTAATTATTAGTAAATTAAAAAAAAAATAAAAACCTCTCCTTCTAGTTACAATACCTGGCACAAAGAAGTAACTAAGTAAATGGTCATAGAAGAAAGGTAAAAGACTTAAGCTAGCTTCCGAGGACTGCAAAATCTAGAATGTGGCAGAACAGAAGGATTCAAGGGAAAGGGTTAAACTGCAGAGCCCGGTGAATTTTGAAGGGAGTGGTGGAAGGCAGGAGTGATTCTCCTCGGGGAGAGAGGCGAGGATGGAGAAAGTTGCAAAGCTGAGGTGGAGGCAGAGGAAGGACGTGTCAGGAACCACCGTCATACTGTCTTGCCTGAGTTAAAGAGCAGGTGTTCATTTGCTTGTTTGTTCTGTCATTAATTCAACAAGCTCATCTTGAGTCCTTAACATTGCTTCAGGAGGTGTTTTTAGGGGGGATCCTCTTCAAGAAGTTATAGTCGGGGGAGAAACAGGAAAACAGCAAGGATATTGAAATATGGGGTGTAAAAGAGGAAGGAAGGGGGCGGGGTCAGTGAGACTCTTAAGTTTGAAAGAGGATCTTGCTAAGGCGAAATATCCACATGCAAAGAAGGTGCTGGAGAGCGTGGGCTGTGTAGACATTCCAGGCAGGAACGAAGTGGAACAAACGCGCCAGTGTGGGGCAGCTGGAGCAGTGGGCTGCAGAGGTGGGCAGGTCAGGTGAGGGAGGGCAAGCCCCCAGTTCAAGCCCCCAGGGGCCACATGGGGGAAGAATGAACACGGTGACAATGACTTCAAGAGCAAAGCGCTGTCCTCTGGTGGAGGGCCCAGGAAGCCAGGTGTGAGGGCGGGATTTGAAAACTTGGGGGAACCCCATGAAAGTGGTATTTAGATGAGGCTTCCACACGTGATTCTACTGTACAACTTGCATGGGGGAAGACAGGCAAGACAACAAAGGATATTAAAAAAAAGATGTGTTATAAGCCCGAGCATTGGCTGATGTGGGCTTGTAGTGTAGCTTAAATTTCACCTGTTTTCTAACTCTTTAATCTCCAGGAATGGCTAGAAATTTTGAAAAATTACTATCCCTTTTATAGGGCTAAATGGACACCAGTATCCACCAATTGGACATGAAACCTGACTTAAAGAACCTGTTTAAAAACTGATAAATAGAAGGAATTTCACACATGCAAATGAACACCTGTGAAACTTCTTGGGCAAGAACTGCTAGATTTAGCAACACTAGTTTAGCAATTTGAGGGTCAGATGGCCGGTTTTACAGATTGTCTTGCTACTTGGATCTGTCTATCTACATTTGTTGAATAGATAAGCAAAGAGCCATTGAACAATCTTTCTAATTAAAATCCTGAAAAGAATGAATTCTTTCTAATTAAAATCCTGAAAAGAATGAATTTAGATTACATGTATCTCAGTGTACCCTGAGGGCTACAGATGTTTTCAGTCCTTTAAAGGATTTAGAGATCTAAGTCTCATTATATAAAATTATGTGTGTGTGTGTGTGTGTGTGTGTGTGTGTGTGTGTGTGTGTATGGGGCGGGGGTCCTGGGGGTCAAACCCAGGGTGTTCTACCTCTAAGCTATACCCCCCTCCCCTTTTTTTTTAAGTTTAAAACAGGATCTTGCTAAGTTGCCGAGAGTCTCAGTTGCAAGGGCTGGCCTCAAACCTGTGATCTTCCTGTCTCAGCCTCCTAAGTGCTGGGGTTACAGGTGTGTGCCATAGCGACCAACTTATAAAATTATTCTTAGGAAGCCGGGCATGGTGGTGCACGCTTGTAATCCCAGCATTCGGGAGGCTGAGACCTGAGGATCCGGGTTCGCGGCCAGCCTCAGCTACCTAAGTGAGGCACTCCGCAACTTAGTGAGACCCGGTTTCAAAAATAAAGAATAAAAAATAGGGCTGGGGTTATAGCTCGGAGGTAGAATGCCCCTGAGTTCAACCCCCAGTACCAAAAAAAAAAAAAAAAAAAAAAAAAATTATTCTTAGGAACTATATATATGCAATCCAAGTGTCATATCACCTACAAATTGCCCTAAATCCAGAGACAGACTTTTTTTTTTTTTCATTTCCAATCGCATGGAGAACCCTATAATTTTTGCTACAAATCCATGGATAAAAATAATTTG
>PVLC010046979.1:0-11252 GCA_004027655.1 Graphiurus murinus
CTCAGGGGCATTCTACCTCCGAGCTATACCCCCAGCCCTATTTTTTATTCTTTATTTTGAAACCGGGTCTCGCTAAGTTGTGGAGTGCCTCACTAGGTAGCTGAGGCTGGCCACGAACCCGGATCCTCCTGTCTCAGCCTCCCGAATGCTGGGATTACAAGCGTGCGCCACCACGCCCAGCTTGCAGGTGTGGTTCTAAGGACACCAGTCAAGGCTGATGAGAAATGGTCGCACCAGAGTTGCCAGTCAGAGAAGTTTTGTGTTTGCCAGCACCCGCCTGCCTCAGTACCCTGCTGTGCCCAGTTGCTAGCTGGGAGCAGCATATGGAAGTGTGATTGACTCAACGTGCAGCAATCAAGGTCATCAGTCAATTACACTCCCTGCCCCTGGCCATCCCAGAGAAGGATTCTGGGAACCACCACCCTAGGAATGAACAGACCTACTTCTCCACACGGTTTCATGGAGCAAACCCCCCTTGTTCCCCATGAACATCGATTCCTAAGTGGAAACTCAGAGGAGGGGGTTAAGGGAACTGCACCCTATCTTGTCAGCTGGTTTCAGCACTGCCTCCGTTACCCCGAGTGTGGATTTGCTTCACCTTCAGCTGTTGAAGACTTGCCTGGTGGTGTGGACCAAACCTTCATTCCTGAGCTGTCTGAGCCCTTGGGAATCACACTCTTCTGAGGCTGGACTTTTTGCCTGTGTCCATTCACAATTATACCAGGGCCAAGAGTAGCATGATGCACCCAAGTGCACCACAAAGGTACCACACATATCCCTGCACTGCAGGAGAGGAAGGCCCCTTCACAAGTCGCCATGAGGTTCCTGTGCCTAGCCATTAACTATTTGTTACCCTCTGCAGGGCTTCCATAGGATTTAGCAGTAACCAGCCAATTTTGCAGTCATTGTGAACATGGCTCCCATCCTCCACCCCCGTATCTTTTGAATGTCTGTCTCTCTGCCACAGCTCCTTCACCGAGGCATATTCTCAGGTCATTGAAAACCCTAGTAATTAAGCCTCTACTTTGTGTGAAGGATTATTTGTGCCCCTCCTACCAACCAGAATGGCATCCCCTTTGCTATGTGGCAGAACATGAAGCAATCTCAAATCCCCCACTTACCTCGTATTTTCTTAGATTATTCCTGGTATCTCTGTGTTAGTTCAAATTGCCCAAGAAGCAGACACCAAGAAAGAATTACATATGCAAGAGGTGACTGGGGGAAATCAGGAGACCACCAAGGGAATAGGGAGGTGCCATCATATTCCAGTGTGGTTCTGACCTCTGTGCAGAAGAGAAGGAAGGAAGTTTGTGGAAGAGTCTTGAACTATGGGGGATCCTACAGCCAAAGTTTCCCATCAGAAGAGTCCTGTGTCTTCCCTCAGAATCTTGCTGTGCTCCACCAGTAGCTGGGAGTTATCTGTGGACAATAGGTTTTCCACATGAATGTGGTCATGCAGAGCAGAGGCATTGGTGCTCCCCACAATCAGATCTGAAAAGTGTCTTTTCATGGCTGCCACCATCGACACTGCAGATATGGAATTCTCAGGCACATACCACTAAAAATAATAATAATAATAATTTCAGCAGGGTGTAATTACACCTGTAATCTCAGTACTTGGGAGGCTGAGACAGGAGGATTGCAGGTTCAAGGACAGCCTCAGCAACTTAGTGACATAGTGAGACCCTGTTCCAAAATAAAAAATAAAAAGGGCTGGGGTGTAGCTTGGAAGTAGAATGCCCCAGGGTTCAATCCCCAGTACCTCTTCCTGCAAAAAAAGTTGATTTCAGCCGGGCGTGGTGGTGCACGCTTACAATCCCAGCATTCGGGAGGCTGAGACCGGAGGATCCGGGTTCGTGGCCAGCCTCAGCTACCTAGTAAGGCACTCCGCAACTTAGTGAGACTCGGTTTCAAAATAAAGAATAAAAAATAGGGCTGGGGGTATAGCTCGGAGGTAGAATGCCCCTGAGTTCAATCCCCAGTACCGCAAAAAAAAAAAAAAAAGTTGATTTCATGTTAAGAAGTAAAAGACAGCCAGGCATGGTGGTACACACTTCTTATCCCAGCATTGGGAGGCTGAGACCAGAGGATCCGGGTTCGCGGCTAGCCTCAGCTACCTAGTAAGGCACTCTGCAACTTAGTGAGACCCTGTTTCAAAATAAAGAATAAGAAATAGGGCTGGGGATCTATCTCGGAAGTAGAATGCCCCTGAGTTCAATCCCTGGTACCGCAAAAAAAAAGAAGTAAAAGATAGCCAGGTGTGATGGCACATGCTTGTAAACCCAGTACTTGGGAGGCTGAGATAGGAGGATCACAGATTTGAGGACAGCCTCAGCAAGTAGTGAGACTCTCAACAACATAGGGAGACCCTGTTTCCAAATATGAAATGAAATCTGGTTGAGGATGTAGCTTAAAGGTAGAATCCCTCTGGGTTCAATTCCCAGTACCACAAAAAAAAAAAAAAGAAAGACTAGCTTGAAAATAACTCTAGGGAATTAGGAATCATACAATTACATTAACAAAGAAACAATTAGAACTTCTAAAAACAAAGAACAAAAACCCTCTATAACTGATATATTAATTATCCAAATATAATTTGACAGCAGGCTAGAAAGTGCTAAAAAGAAAAATAGCAGCCGGGCGTGGTGGCGCACGCTTGTAATCCCAGCATTCGGGAGGCTGAGACCAGAGGATCCGGGTTCGAGGCCAGCCTCAGCTACCTAGTGAGGCACTCCGCAACTTAGTGAGACTCGGTTTCAAAAATAAAGAATAAAAAATAGGGCTGGGGGTATAGCTCGGAGGTAGAATGCCCCTGAGTTCAATCCCCAGTACCAAAAAAAAAAAAAAAAGAAAAATAGCAAACTGTATATTGGTCAGAAGAATTGTCTAGAATGCAGCATGGAAGACCAAAATAGACAGAAAATGGGATAAGAAAGTCTAATATACATTAATATACTTTTTTTTTTTTTTTTTTTGCGGTACTGGGGATTGAACTCTGGGACATTCTACCTCTGAACTATACCCCCAGCCCTATTTTTTTTTAAATTCTTTATTTTGAAACAGGGTCTCACTAAGTAGCTGAGGCTGGCTTCGAACCCAGATCCTCCAGTCTCAGCCTCCCAAATGCTGGGATTACAAGCATGCGCCACCATGCCTAACTCTAATATACATTTAATAAGGCCAACTTTGGCAATACAGTGTCTCAAAAAACATGATGCATGACTGTCCAGTATTTAGGAAGGAAGCTAAGACAGGAGAATTGCAGGTTTGAGGCCATCCTCAGCAATTGAGTGAAACCCTGTTGCAAAACAAAAAATGAAAAGGACTGGGAGTGAAGCTCTGAGGTAGAATGCCCCTAGGTTCACTCCTCAGCACCAAAAACAGAACAAAATAAAAAAGAGGGCTTAGAGCCGGGCGTGGTGGCGCACGCTTGTAATCCCAGCATTCGGGAGGCTGAGACCGGAGGATCCGGGTTTGCGGCCAGTCTCAGCTACCTAGTGAGGCACTCTGCAACTTGGTGAGACTCGGTTTCAAAATAAAGAATAAAAAATAGGGCTGGGGGTGTAGCTCGGAGGTAGAATGCCCCTGAGTTCAATCCCTAGTACTGCAAAAAAAAAAAAAGAGGGCTTAGGTGTAGCTTAGTGATAAAGTGCAGGTCTAGTATGTGTAAGACTTTGAGTTACATTCTCAGCAATAAATAAATAAATAAATAAATAAATAAATAAATAAATAAATAAATAAATGTCCTATGTGGAGGACCAGATAAAATGAAATAATGAAGAACACAAGAAGCTATAAATGTGTGACCAAATCTAGCAAACATTCATTGTATAAACCAACAATAATGATGTCTTCAGGGTTTAAAAAACAAATATTGGAAGTCAGACACAGTAGCACATGCCTATAATCCCAGCCTCTCAGGAAGCTGAGGAAGGAGAATGGCAAATTTGAGACCATCCTGGGCAACTTACTGATACAATGTCTCAAAATAAAAAAATAAAAAGCCTGGGGATGCAGCTCAGGGGTAGAACACTTGCCTAGCATTCTTGAGGCCCTGGGTTCAATCTCCAGTACAGAAAATAAATAAGCAAACAAACAATAGAAGTGTAATTTGCATAATATCTAGAAAGGAAAATTTGACATTATCTACCAAAATTACAAATGTACATACCCTTTGATTTAGCAAACCCACCAAGAATTCTGAGAATCTATTTGACAGTTACCTATTTTCCTATTGTAATTAGTCTTCATGATTGTTCTGACTGCAAATAAGGATATTTTAGATACGTGTATACTAGTGGAATTGGCAGAATTCTGAAGTTGTGAAATTCTTCCAAAATCCTTGGGCTTTCTTGGTTCTATCTTTGTTTTCCTGCCCTGGATTTATAACTACTTCTGTTTCTAACTGCTTTACAATTGAATCACAATTTAAATGCGTTGAGAAGATAGTGTTATTTAGAGATTCTGTGATAAATTATTCTAAGAAGTAGCAAACCTCTTTCTATTATAAACAAAATGGCCTCTGATTTATCTGTTTTCCACTTGCCGAAAATTGTCATGTGGATGTAGACTGCATTTCAAAAGCTTTTAAGCTACTTGTCTGAAGTCAGAATGAATTTTCCTTAAAATCGTTTTATGACTAATGATGATTTTCACAAATAATCTTAAGAAGAGCCAGGTGTGGTGGCGCACGCTTGTAATCCCAGCATTTGGGAGGCTGAGATCGGAGGATCCGGGTTCGAGGCCAGCCTCAGCTACCTAGTGAGGCACTCCGCAACTTAGTGAGACCCTGTTTCAAAATAAAGAATAAAATACAGGGCTGGGGGTGTAGCTCGGAGCTAGAATGTCCCTGAGTTCAATCCCCAGTACTGCAAAAAAAAATAATAATAATAATCTTAAGAAAGCTGATTTAACCTACAATGAGATTAAATGATCTATTTATGAAAAATAGCAAAAAGTAACATTTATTATTTGTAGAAAATTGAAAATGGATAAGGCAAAATATTTTTCTTCAAGGTCAGTGCCCCAGAAAAAGTGGGTAGAAGAACACAATTAGATGAGAAGACAAAAAGAATCTTTTGTAAAACTCTGGGTCTTTATAAGGCCTTTAGAAGTTCATGGGGGAAAATCATAAAATGTATGATTTCCTTGAAAAAATGTCCAACAGCATAACACTTTTGCTTTAAACTCATGATTAGTGGCATTGCTTGTACACAAATGGAACCTAAGAAAGAAGAAGGGAAATAAGGTAGCCAAATGAAAATTCAGAGAAGGAAGGGAGTCAGGGAGGGTTCAAGACAATGAGTCCCAGTAGGGTGTAGGGGCTCACACTTGCAATCCCAGTACTTGGGAGGCTAGGACAGCAGGACCACAGCCAGCCTCAGCAACTTTGTGAGGCCCTCTGCAACTTAGCGAGATCCTGTTTCAAAATAAAATAGGTCTGGGTGTAGCTCAGAGATAGAATTCCCCTGAGTTCAATCCCCAATACCACAAGAGAGAGAGAATATGAATGAGTCCCAAGAAAGCAATTGAGTAGGGTTAAACAAACTAAGTTGCAAATGGTAAAACACAAAGAAAAATTAGATAGACAGGGTCTGGCCCCTAAGTAATTGTCACATGTTTGTCCTTCATGTAAATTCAATAAAGGTTTACTGAACAGAGCAGACACAACAGTAGGATGGTTGCCCCTCAGTAAGTAGTTTGGGGTAGATGTTAGTTATCCACACTGACCACCAGGTGGCAGCAGCATCTCATGACCCCTCAGTTGTCCCAGGTAAACCCCGGTGGGCAGCAGAAGCCAGTCTAGTCCACGAATAAGGGATTTTTGTGTATGGATGTTCATTAGCCAAGGGTTCATAATTTAGGAATAGCGTGTGTTGTTGTTTTTTTCTCAAATAAGGCAAAGGAAAGCTGAAGTGATATTATTAATGGAATTTTGGCCCTAAATTCCCCACATATTTTAACCTAATGTTATTTATTCTTCAAAAATTACCCCCCCCCCCAAAAAACTGTATTTCTACATCAAAGGGGTGAAATAGCAATGGGTGTTCTACCTCTAAGCCACACCCCAGCCCTATTTTATTTTTATTTATTTATTTATTGATTGATTGATTGATTCATTTATCTTGGTACTGGGGATTGAACCCAGGGCATTCTACCTCTAGGCTGTACACCCTCAGCTCTCTTCATTAATTTTGAAACAGGGTCTCACTAAGAGACTGCCCACTTCTGGCCTAGAACCTGAAATCTGCCTTTCTCAACCTCCCAAGTACTTGGATTACAGTCATACGCCACTACACCTAGCTTATGTTTTAGTTGTTGAGGCTAGCCTCAAACTTGAGATCCTCCTGCCTTAGCCTCTCAAGTAATGGGATTACAGGCATGCACTACCACATCTGGCTGACATAGCCAGTTCTGATGGCCAACATTCAGAAAGAACTATTGCTACAAGATGTGGCCTTTTAAATGTAGGTGTGGATTGACCTATTTCCCCAAAATACAATTATTCTAAACCTTTTATTTCAGGCTTATTCACACATGAATATTCCTCTGGGTATTACTAAAATAAAAATCAAGTAAGACAGATTAAAAACTATATTTAATTGTCCCCAAAGAAACCCTTTCTTTAAAAACCTTCTCTTAGCCCATGTTGAAGAAAGATACCAAAATAGTTTGAAAGTTTAAAGCAAGTAATTAGAAAGCAAAATAAAATGTCCTTAGGACATGTTGACAAAGAATTGGGTAAGCCCTTCAGAAGACAAGAAACATAAATGGGAAATATGCTGTGGGCTCTGTTATTGTTTGTTAGTTTGTTTTTGCAGTGCTAGAGATCAAACGCAGGGCCTCACACATGCTGGACAGGCACTCTTCTACTGAACTACCTGACCAGCCTGTTTGTTCATTTGTCAACTCTCATTTATCCCAGCAGCAATTGCTGCAACACTTGCTCTGGGTGGTCAGAATCACTTTCCATGACTTCTCCTGTTTCTCTGTGCCCACTGTAGTTTCCAGCCCTCCTTTCCTCCACTCCAACGCCAACAGAACATCCATCAGCAGTTTCCTGTATCTCGTGCATGTGGAAAACTCCAAAATTGTACTCCCCACACAGAGCCCCCCTTCTCTACCAACACTCAGCTCTCTGACTACTAAACATCTGCAATGGGAATCTTGGGGTCCCCAAGGACAAGATGAAAGTGTGATTCCGTTGCATTTTCATATGCCTAGGGATTTCACACAAGAATGCTGATGATTTATGCAAGGGTCATTAGCTTCCCTGGAAATGCATTCGATTGCAATGAACTGGAGTCTTGTACTGGGCCTTTCTCCTTGGCTCACAGATGGCTACCTTCTCCCTCTGTCTTCACGTGATCTTCCTTCTGTGTGTACTGGTGTGCTAATCTCCTCTTCTTATAAGGACACCATGAATATTGGAGTAGTCTAACCTTATGACCTCATTTGATCTGAATCACCTCCTTAAAGGCCCTAAATTCAAATACAGTAGCATTCTGAATTCAACATGTGAATTTGCTAGGGACACAGGCTATAAGACCTGGAAATTTCTCCTTGGTCAGTTTGGAGACGCTCCTTATAATGGCAACTGCTAAGCCTTCCTGACCACATAGTATGTACTGAGCCAAGTCATGAGTACTTCACATGCATTCACTCACTTAATCCTCAACCCTGTGACCTAGGTGCTGTTATAATCAGCACCTCTTATTCAGGAGGAGAACACAAAGACACTGAGAGGTATCTTGCCCCAGATCACACAGCTAGTGAGTGGCAGATCCACGGGCTCCGGTTCTCTACAGAGAGTTTCAGTAGGCAATTTCCTAGTCCGCTGTCAACAGTAGAGACTAGAAGTAGTGACTTCACAGAACACTGAATGGAACAGAAGTATTGTCCATGGACCGCCCATCACAGGCTCTCTTAGGGGTGGAAGAAGACTTCTGGCAGGTGGGCATGGCAACTTGAGGAGAAACGAAAAGAAACAATGACACAAACAGATCATTAAAAGGCCTCAGATCGAAAAATGCGTAGAAAACAACCCTATTATCATGTTAAATATATACATTTATTTAAGTTGTGATTCTTACTTTTGAGTTTGTAGTCTGAAAAGGTACTGTAAAATGCAGAGAGGAGGGCTGGGAATGTAGCTCAGTAGTAGAGTACTTACCTACCATGTGTGGGGACCTGGGTTCAGGTGGACTTTTTTTTTTTTTTTTTTTGGAGACAGTATCTCACTAAGTTGCCCAGGCTGGCCTCAAACTTGTGATCTTTCAGCCTCAGTCTCCTGAGTAGCTGGGATTACAGACACATGTCATCACGCCCAAACCACTACAATTTTAAAACATTTATTGTCACAGATGGTAAAAAGTTCAAAGTCATAAATTTCTGAAATTGAAACTTTAAAAAATTTTAAATTTACTCAGTGAAATCGAAATATTTTAAAATATATCCTCCCCTGCCCCTACTCTCATGCAAACTACTTTGTTAGGCTAAGGAGATAAAGCAGAGAGACGGCAAAGAGAAAGAAGGCTGTGAGGAGAAGATGGAGGAGGAGAGAAGGGAAAGTAATCTAATTCTGTCTAGGTGCTACCTTATGTCAGACACACCCAGAAACATTACCTCAACACTTCAATTCTTTAGACAGGTGCTTTTGTCTCCATGTAACAAATAACAATTGGAGCTCAAAGTGAAGTGACCATGAGGGTCACATTGCTAGTATGTAGTGCAGCCAAAGATCCTTCTGACCATAAAGTTCAGGATTTTCCCCGAAGCTACTGTAGTCTTATCTAGTGCTCCTAAGAAGAGTTGCTGGGCAAGTGCACACCAGAAGAAATACAACCAGAAAAAGAATGAGGAAAAGAAATGCACACACTCGCGTGCACACACACACACACACACACACTTTTATGTGTCTCCAACTGTGTGCATGTGTTTATTATCCCCTTGTCACTGAAAGGACAAGAAGGGAGGAAAGGCTGCAGATTCTGAATAATAAACTCTCCAGCTGCATCTTTTTGTGTACCGGGGTTGTGGGATTCAGCGTGTTCGACCCTCTTGTGATGAGTCTATTCTTCGCAGTTCTTCAATAGCTCCGTCTACACGTGCATGGTCCTGGTTCTGGATGCTTGCAGAGACTCACAGGTAAGGAGTTACTGAGTCTTGATGCAGTCAGGTTTCTATGGTAGTTAGCTTTCTGTTATGGTGACAAATTACCTAAGAAAAACAAGTTAAGGAGGTGGGCATGGTGACGCACACTTGTAATCCCAGTACTTAGGAGGCTGAGACCGGGAGATCCGGGTTCGCAGCCAGCCTCAGCTAGCTACCTACTGAGGCCCTCTGCAACTTAGTGAGACCCTGTTTCAAAATAAAGAATTAAAAATAGGTCTGGGGGTGTAGCTGAGAGGTAGAATGCCCCTGGGTTCAATCCCTAGTACTGAAGAAAAATAAAAAAAACAACTTAAGAAAAGAAAGGTCTAGTTTGGCTTAAGGTTTCAGAGGTCCCAGTCCATGATTGCTTGGCTCCATCGTTTCTGGGCCTGTGGTGAGGCAGAACATCTTGGTGGAGAGAGTGCGGTGGGGCAAAACTACTCACCTTCTGGTGACCAGGAGGCAAAGAGAGAGAAGAGGGGGCCGGAGATAAAATATACCCTTCAAGGGCAGCCCTCAGTTACCCACTTCTTCCTACTAGTCCTCACCTCCTGAAGTGTCCACCACCACCTCACAACAGCCTGCTAAACTATGAATCTACCAATGGATTTGTTTCTTTTTTCTTTTTCGTGGTCCTGGGGATTGAACCCAAGGGGGTATTCTACCTCTTAGCTACACCTCCAGCCCTATTTTTTTTTCCCCGTGGTACTGGGGATTGAACCCAGGGGCATTCTACCTCCGAGCTACACCCCCAGTTCTATTTTTTGAAACAGGGCCTCACTAAATAGCTGAGGCCGGCCTCGAACCAGGATCCTCAGGTCTCAGCCTCTCAAATACTGGGATTGCAAGCATGTACCACCATGCCTGGCCCCCAGCCTTATTTTATCTTTTATTTTGAAACAGGGTCTTACTAAGTTGCTGAGGCTGACCTTAAACCCACAATCTTCCCATCTCAGCCTCCCAAGTACTGGGATTACAGGTGTGCGCCACCACACCCTGCTGAATTAATTGTTTGATGAAATCAGAGCCCTTCTAATGCGATTACCCCCAGAGGCCCCACTCTGAATGCTGCTGCATTGGGGACCAAGCCTTCAACACATGAGCTTGTGGGGGGTGGTTTCAGATACAAACCATAACACTGGGGGTGGGGGCAAATGCATTCACACCTAGGGATCCATGAATGGAACCCAAAGCTGGACTTGGTCAGCAGGTGCGAGTTCACCTCAGTAGGGAGAGTCTTCCAGCTTGCACCTTGGACTTCTCAAAAGAAGCCAAGAATTCCTCTGCTGAAAAGAAAAAGCACTGGTTGGTTGTATCTCAACCGCATCTCTTGTCAACACTTTTTTTTTTTTTTTTTTTTTTGCATTGAGTAACTAGAGCAAAACATAGAAGTGAACTTTGTAGCTGTTTCACTCAAAACCAAAGACTAGAAGCTAAGCAGTGATTAGAAGGCTGTGATTATTTTTTAGCTGTGTTTTGCAAAGGCTCTTATATATTGCTGTGTGTAGACAGGCACACAAAATTATTTTAGTAAGGCAACCTGTCCAGTGCAACTCAATGCTAGTGCTGCGACACATTTGTCCACATATACTGAGTTTTTGTTTGTTTGTTTGTTTTTGTGGTACTGGGGATAGAACCCAGGAGCATTCTACCTCCGGGCTATGCCCCCAGTGCTATTTTTTATTCTTTAGTTTGAAACAGGGTCTCACTAAGTTGTAGAGGGCCTCACTAAGCAGCTGAGGCTGGCCGTGAATCTGGATCCTCCCATCTCAGCCTCCCAACTACTGGGATTACAAGCATGCACCACCACGCCCTGCTTATACGGAGTTAACTAGAGATCTACCAAGAAGTCTGGCTAATATGTGGCTCTAGAAAATATATTTCAGTCAAGAACATTTCAGCCGGGCGTGGTGGCGCACGCTTGTAATCCCAGCATTCGGGAGGCTGAGACCGGAGGATCCGGGTTTGAGGCCAGCCTCAGCTACCTAGTGAGGCACTCTGCAACTTAGTGAGACCCGGTTTCAAAATAAAGAATAAAAAATAGGGCTGGGGGTGTAGCTCGGAGGTAGAATGCCCCTGAGTTCAATCCTCAGTACTGC
>PVLC010046980.1:0-11265 GCA_004027655.1 Graphiurus murinus
TTTTTTATGGTACTGGAGATTGGACCCAGGGACATTCTACCTCTGAGCTACACCCAAGCCCTATTTTATTTTTAGTTTGAAACAGGGTCTCACTAAGTTGCAGAGGGCCTTGCTAGTTGCTGAGGCTGGCTACAAGCCTGCAATCCTCCTGTCTCAGCCTCCCAAATACTGAGATTACAAGTGTGTGCCACCTCGTCTGGCCAACTTTTTCCCTTTCTTTAGGCTCTCCCGAAGCTCTCCCCTCTTCCTTCCTTTTTCCCTTTCATTAAATTTCAAATGAAGACTCAAGCGCCCGGGCAATAAAGATTTCCCTGCTGACCCCAGCCCCTCCAGGGAGAGTCAGCTTGCTGGGCGCTGGTCCTGATGCTGACTAGGGGACCTGGCGTGAGGACAACCCCAAGCCCCTCCTGGGTGGAAGCCTCCCCCACCAGAGGCTGACCCTGTCAGGAGCTTGGGCCTTTAGCAGATGGTGTCCACGTGCTCTTCAGGTGGTCAGCGGTTGGCACGCGTGCTCACTCCCTAATACAGTACCGTCTGCCACTTGCCAAGAGGAAAGACAGCACGTTCGGATTGTGCTGAAACTCAATATGGTGGAAGATGTTGCCTGAATCCAGCAGGCTCTTGGCTTTGCTCATCCCTCCCCAATGCCCTGGGCTCTCAGTTCCCTGGAAAGCGGCTGGCTGTAGCCAGGAGGTGTGAGCAGGAGCAGGAGCAGGAGCAGGACAGCAGGCGCCAGGGAGGAGGAAACTCCCCAGCTCTGCAGGGCCAGAGGCTGAGTGCGAGACGCCCTGGCTCAGCTGATTCCAACGGGGCATGGGAATAGTTAATTCTGCAGCTGGGGATTTGACCACTGGGGACCGAAAGGGGCCTTCTATTTAGCAGCCAAGAGTGCACGCTGTGGCTATTGTCACCCCCTGTCAGCGTGTTGAGGGGCTTCAGGCATGGGGACCAAATATTTCACAAGGAGGGTTGTGCTTGAAATCTGCTGTGGCGTGTGGGACTTGGGGTCTGAAGGCCAGGGTTTAAGCTTCCTTCTACAGAGACCCAATCTGGTTTGCCTAGGTCTATGGGGGGCTTTCTGAGGAAACAGGACTTTTAATCCTAAAACTTGAAAAGTTCTGGGTAAATTGAGATGAGTTGGCCACTTTTGTTTGTTTTGGGATCAACTTTCTTTCTTCCTTTTTTTTTCTGGGGATTGAACCCGGGGCATTCTACTTCTGAGCTACACTTCCAGCACTTTCATTTTTTTAATTTCTCACTAAGTTGCTGAGGCTAGCCTCCAACTTGCAATCCTCCTGTCTCAGCCTCCCAAGTACTAGGATTACAGGCATGCACCACTGTGCTTTGTTTGGACAGTCTATTTTGACCCCACTCTTGCAACCTCCGCCTCAAGCTTTATCCTTCCTTTTCTGTGTGTACAGAATAGAGACACCAATAAAACCTGCTCTTCCACCTTGCAAACTTGTGAGACGCAAGAGATTCTAGCTCTGGCTGGTGTGGTAGTGCACTCCTGTAATCTCAGCTACTTGGGAGGCTGAGACAGGAGGATCATAAGTTCCACGCCAGAACCTGGGCAACTTAATGAGACTCAAAGACAATCATAAAATAAAAAAAAAGATGGGAGTAGCTCAGCAGTAGAGGACTTGCCCACCACACATGAGGCCCTGGGCCCAATCTCCATACCAAAATAAATAAACAAATAAATAAGAGCTGAGGTCTGTCTTCACCTGGCCTTGGACCTCCCCAACAGAGCAATCCCACTGCCCCGGGCCCGTGCAGGCCTCTTCCTCTCAGTTCAAGCTCTTTTAGGGCAAGACCACTTCTTTACTGTTCTCAGCACCCCTAGTGCTTAGCAAAGGGCAAGTACTTGGGAAATCCGTGCTAAGTCAGAAGTGCTGTATAACGCAAAACAAAAGCAATTATTCCTTGGCTGGAACCCTCCTTTTCTGACCTGCCCCGGTTGGCTCCCAAAGGTCCCTTTTAAAAGACCGGCAAGCATCCCTCGAGGGTGCTATCTGGAGCACAGTAGGGCGGCTGGACACTGCCTTGTTCAGGGTGCACCAGGGGACCTGACACAGTGATCGGGCAGTGAAAGAAGCCAGGAGGACCTCGTGGGGAGGCAAGGGGACATCCACGGGGAGGGGAGGACTTCAGCTACTGCCACAACATGCAGGCCAGCCCCGTGCTCCAGCCTTTGGGGCTCCGTCCCCAAGCTGGGCTTTACCTGCATTCCCGGGCCCAGGGCTGGCTCTTGGTGGCCTGCCCACCTGACCCTCCCCAAGGCCGGCCATCCCTCAGGAGGACCAGCACTGTCTTCCTGGAGGGTCAGTGGGACCCAGCATGCCGAGCTGTCCCTTGACCTGGGTGCAGCCCCGCTGACTGTCCATCCTGGGCAGTTGGCCCCAAGCCTCAGCCCTCTCTTCTGCTCTCATTCTTGCCTCTCCTGTCCTGGCCCCAGGCCTGCTTCTCTGCCTCAGGACTGCTGGGGACATAAATTCTGGCTCTGCGTGGTCACCCAGAGTCCCAGCCTCAGTCCCAACCCTCTGAGCATTGGTCTTAGCTTGCCGAGTGAGTCCCATGGCTCTGGGACTGTTTATAATCAGCCAAAGTATGGCAGGGAGGTTATGGCCCGGAGGTGGCAGGGAGTCAAGAAACCCCCCTGGTCCTGGCCAGTCTGTACCTCGAGGCTCCATCCCTGTGAACTTCAAATCTTCCCTCAACCTATTTCATTCTGTCCCTGGCACATCCTTCCCAGGGCCCCGAGCTCTGGGACACAGACACAACCCCCATCACCAGAAAGTCCTAGAATTTCTAGAGTGGAAGAAACTGCATGTCTCCTGAGTTCAGGTAGTTTAGATAGTATTGTTTGAAATGCCTGATAAGAGCTCCCCGGCTCAGAGAGGGCAAGCAACAGCCTCAGGGCCACACAGTAGAGGAATGGCCGGCTACTCTTCTGCCACCTACCTGGATTCTCTTTTTTCCTTCTGGACGATTTCTTCTCCGTCTCACTGGCGGTGCTCCCAAGCACCCCGCAGTCCTCGCCGGCGACTCCTGTGGCGTCCACCAGGCCTGGGCTGCTGGCCCCCACCTCCCTGGAGCCCCCAGCCAGGCCAGGGTTGAGCCTTTGCCGGGCCTCGGAGACAGGGAAGTGCCAGTCGGGGGGCTGTGGGAAGGCAGGGTGCTGCTCAGTGAAGAGACGGTCCTCCCGGGGCAGGCTGTGTGGGGTGGCCGCCAGGCAGGAGGCCGAGAAGTCGGGGTACGCTGCCGTCGCTGTCGCTGGGAAGTCTGATTTCTGGTGGAAGGAGAATGGGGTTGGCGGGTAGTTGGGTAACCCTGAGGCCCCGGTGCCTTCCGAGTGGGGGTTTCGAAGGCACCCCCAGACCGGGGCTGGGGGGTGGGGGCTCCTCATGCAGCTGCTGGCCACAGGATCCATCTGCCGTCCACCGCACACCTCAGTCCTTCCAAAGGATTGGCTCCTTACACTCTTTATATTCAAATTGTTTTACATGCAAAAAAAAAAAAAAATTAAATAGGAGGAAATATGTTCAACAGGAGATTCACCCCAGGAACCAAAACAAAAACCAAAACCAGAGTCTCTCCTTCAGGTACACACACGTGGCCAGCCACACATATGTGCATACACACACGTGTGCCAGGCTTTGCTGCCCCCCGACACACCAGCCTGTCTACTGGGGTCCCTTGTAAGTGTATTTGTCGCCAAGGGCACTGAACATTTTCACCGCCACACCGGTGATGAGGAACACGTCCTGGAGCCCGAAGCAGATGCCTGCAGAGGGCTGGACCAGGGCAGCGGAGACACTCTTAAATCCTGCGGGGGGGAGAGAGTGACAAATTTCTGAAGTGAAATGTGAGAGAGGAGAGGGAGGGGTTAACCCGCGCACACAAGGTCCCCTCCAACCAAAACCCGAGCAGGCAACTATTAATCATCAGAAACCTTATATGCACATCTAATGGGATTTGCAGATGGAGACTTTTAAAGAAACATTGTCTGTATTTCTTTTTTTAAGGAGAGAGAGCAGCACACATATTCTAGTACACACACACACACACACACACACGCACTTTGTCTTTAGTGTGCCTTCTGTAACACTATAAAGTTATTTTTATTGCACTGTTAACAAAATTCCCCAAGTCTTGGATTTGGAAAAAGCCTTAAGTCAGGTCCAGAATCCATCAAATGCCAAATTCCAGGGAGCGGAGTACAAGAGACAAGCTTGGTGATTGCGTTTGATTTAAAAGCCCTTCTACTGCTGCCTGAAAAAAAAAAAAAGGGTGGTGGGGAGGAAGGTGGATTAAAAGAAATCTTTTTTGCAAGTCTCAGTGGCCCACTATGGTCTGTGGTATAAAGAAAGGCACACTCCAGAAAAAATTCATTTCTTCCTTCCCATGGTGACATTCAAACTTTCTCAGTAACTTGGAAAAAAGCCAGGGGGCTCTTCCTTGCGCCTTTTAACCTCGAACTTCCATGCTGATTCGCCACGCTCTTCTCGGTCACTTTACTCCCTGGAGAAGGCAAAGGCAAAGCTCTTAAGGGAAGTCCTTGAAGTGTCTCTGGGCCCCCTCACCTGCGCCCTGTCCCCCTAAACTCCCCAAGGGGCGTGAGGACGGGACTCCACGGCTTCTGGTTCCGCTGAGAGTGCTCCCTGCAGGGTGCTCTCTTTGGCAGTCGCATGGGTCTTCCTGGCTGCTGCCTGTCACAGGATGGCCAGCCCAAGTGCCATTTCTTTCCTCCTCTTCCTTCTTCATTTTTCTTCTAATACTAGGGATTGAACCCAGGGGCACTATCTCTGAGCCCTATTTTTTTTTTTTTTTTTTTTTTTTGAAACAGGATTTCAGTCAGTTGCAGAGGATCTCACTAAATTGTTGAGGCTGACCTTGAACCTTGAGATCCTCCCGTTCCAGCCTCCCAGGTATTGGGATTACAGATGTGTATCACCACAGCTGGCCCATCAGGCTATGTTGCAGCCCTGCCCTATTGGTCTCTCTGGAGGTTAATGTCACTTTTAAGCAGCTGATGTCCCAAAGGCACCCAGCTCAGAGCAGCAGGATCAGGGCAGAAACAGGCATGGAGCTTAGCAGCAGTGTCTCAAAGACACCAGGATTCCCTGAGGAATCAGGCTGTAGCTCTGCATCCTGGACATGGCACCTGGGCCAAGGTGCAGGGGTGCTCTGGGCTGCAGACAGAGGAAGAGAGCCAGGTGGCCAGGGCGGGGGGCAGAAGCCACGACTTGCTTTGAGCCCAGAGACTCCAGTCAAACACGCACCCCAGGGCACAGGATGTGTTGTAAAAGATGGGGGGCACGTGCACGCACACCTTCGTGAGAAGACTCCCCTCTTCCGGAAAGAGCGGCAGGGTGTTGCAGTCCAGCAGAGGAGGGGTCACCGCCACTCACCAGGCTGGCCTCTCGGCTCTGTCCCGGGCTGAGCCTCCCGCCTCCCCTGCTGTGGGTAAAGTAGGAACGGAGCCTACGCTTTGCAGGGGAGGAAACCAAGGCTCAGGCAGCTAAGAAACGGCAGAACCAGGAGTCGTCCTCGAGTGTCCTGCTGTCCAGTGTGGAGCAGGCAAGATGCAGAAGACACGTGGGGGTTGGGACATGGGGTCTGAATCCAAGTGCCTGAGTTTTCCCCTTGCAGCTGTGTGCCCTGGAACCCGTCGCCTCACCTCTCTGAGTCTCTGTGTCCTTGACTAAGCAGACGTCCACCCACTGAACTTCACACCTTACCCAGATTGCCCCTGCCCCAGCAATCCCCAGCAACCCCTCTGAGGCAAGGACTGTTTTCATCACCTGTTTCTAGAAGGCATGAAGCACAGAGAGGTTGTGTAACCCGTACTTGGTCACACAGCAGGGAAGGCAGAGGCTCCAGGCTTCCTACCCAGGCAGCCTATACTGTCTGTATTAGAATGTCCACCTCACAGACACTTGTGAATTAGTTAGTTAGTTAGTTAATTCATCATTATTGTGTGTGTGTGTGTGTGTGTGTGTGTGTGTGTGTGTATGTGTGTGTGTGTGGTACTGAGGAGCAGAATCCAGGAGCTCTCTACCATTGAGCTGCACTCCCAACCCTTTTTATTTTTTTCATTTTGAAACAGGGTCTCACTAAGCTGCAGAGGCTGGCCTCAAACTTGCAATCCTTCTGTCTCAGCCTCTAAGTACTGGGATTACAGGCAAGCGCCTCCATGCCTGGCCACTTGTGAATTTTAAATGAAACCATTTATGTGACAGACAGAGTTAAGCTTGGAGATTCCGAAGGGAGGACACAGAAGTGGGGAGCACCGAGGAAAGGCTCCAGAAGCAGCTGTACTGTGTGGTGGGGGGGCTCTGTGAGGCTCTGGAAGGAACCCGGAACCCATGGGGTTGGGGGGAAGAGCTGGCCCATCTGCTTCCTAGGAAAACCCTCCTGGGGCCCGACCTGGCAGGCTGTAACCAGACTCCTGCTCTGGCTGCATCTGGCTCGGAGAGCCCAGTCCAGGGAGGTCCCTGCGCCCAGCCCTTTGCCCCTGGAAGGGGTGGGCCCCGGGTCACGGCGGGGTGGGTGGAGAGGTCAGGGGGAGCACAGGGTGGGGGGCACAGCAGGGCGCTCTGTGCTGAGAGCTGGTCTCTGGCACCCTGGCGCCCCAGCAGCTGCTGGCATCCGTCAGCCCCCCGAGGGCGCGGCCGGGGGCTGGGGGGGGGGCTCCTGCCTCTACATCTTCCTGACAGGTCCCTCTTCTGAGGCTAGGAAAAAACAACAACGGTTCCTCCCTCAGCAAAACCCATTTGTCAGATGAAGGCCGGGCAGGGCACCTTTGACCCCCTCAAAGTCGGCGCTGCCCTGTCAAGGCCCGCAGCCCCGGACAGAGATGGATGGGAGCGGCTGTTTGCAGAGAAAGCCCCATGGCCTCCAAGGGGTTCAGGAAGGGAGGGCCCTGCTTCTGGTCACTTGGAGGAGGCAGGGGAGGAAGAGGAAAAGCGTGAGTCAGGAGGAGATCCCGAGGGACTTGAGGTGGGCGTGGGCCTGGCCCCACCTGAGCCATCCTGAGATCCTTTGGAATTTCCTCCATGGCGCATGGCCGGCAGGCGTGCGCTGGCCACGACTGACCGCGACCCTGACCAGCCTGCTTCTGTGCCCAGAGATGTAGGGGGGTCCGGGAAGGACCTGGGCCTGGGACTGAAGACGCAGTTTCGGGGTGGCCTCGTTTTTCATGGGCTGTGTGGTCCGAGGGAGGTCACACCTCCTCTCTGAGCCTCAATTTTCTCACTGGCAAATGGAGTTGATAGTACCGGCCTCGCATGGCTGCTGTGAGGACAAACGAATGATGTGTGAGGCCAGCGATGGCTGACCAGAAAGGGGGGCCTGCGGGTGTGGTGGCTCAGGCCTGTAATCCCATCCCAGGGACCCAACAACGGAGTCGTTCCCTAAATCCTGGAAAACCTCGAGCTAATGGAGAGAAGTCCTGCAGATGAATGTGTTTCTCTCGTATGTATAGTTTTCAAAACCTTTGGTGCTGCCCAGCGCTTGTCTGCCCCAAAACTGTAGCAGATGACCCCAAAACAGAATGACACACAGAATCCCGCCTTGGAGACTTGGCTCTTGGAGGTCACATGACCTCAGTTTCCCCAACTATCCCATGGAGGCATTCCGTGCAGACGAGGTTCAGACACTTGGCAGGTGCCCAGCAAATGGGCCCCGTCTGGGGGTCTGTGCCCAGCAGAGCGGGAGGCGTGAGGTCTCATGAAGGTGTGGGGTGCGGCCCCCGGCAGGGGTGCTTGCCTCCACTAGAACGGATCAGTTAGGAAAACTCAGAGTAACAAGAGATGACACATCGAGTGGGTTGTCTCCCCACGACTGACGTCTAGAGGCGACAGTCTGGGCTGGGCTGCTGGCTCCTCCAAGTCCCCAGGGGAAGGGGCACTGTCTGTCCTAGCTTGCTCCCTCAGCTCCTCGTGACCTCCTCCAGGCCGCCTGCGCACACTCAGCTCAGCGTCCCGAGCGAGTAGCAGAAGCGCAGGGCAAGGGGCTCCTCCAGTGTCGCGGCTCTGCTGGGCCTCGGGAGCTGCAAGGGAGGCTGGGAGGCTGGTGGCCCCAACTACCCTTCTCTCTTCCCCGTCCACACCAGAACCTATATTCAAGGAAAGGAGCTGAGCCAGGGCTGCTGGGTAGGATGCAGGGTGCCAGGTTAAGAAGCCCCCACAAAATGTTTGGGACGTACATAGCCTTTAAAAAAAATGTGGTTTATTTGAAATTCAAATTTAACTGGGTGTTTTTCCCTAGTCCCTTAAATTTGGCTACTCTAATCTAAGATTCAACTCCTCTTCAGAATGGAGAAGGCTAGCTGGGTGTGGTGACTCACGCCTGTAATCCCTGTAAACTTGGGAGGATGAGACAGGAGGATCGCAGGTTTGAGGACAGCCTCAGCAATTTAGCGAGACTCTGTTTCAAAATAAAAAGTAAAATAAAATAAAAAGGGCTGGGAGTGTAGTTCGGAGGTAGAATGTCCCTGGGTTCAATTCCTAGCACCAAAGAACAATAATAGAATGTAAAAGGTTCTGGCTTACATTTTGAGCTAGAACTTTTCACTCTGACAGAAGGTTCTGGAAGGAAAGTTTAAAGGGGGATCTCCAGGGGAAAGTGTAGTAATGGGGTAGGTTTGCCTTGGGCTGTGGGCTTTCTAGTTGCTGGGAGAGAGCCCAGGGTCCTCCACAAAAGCTTCCTCAGAAGGCTTTGAAGTGAGAAGAGCAGAGAGGAGGAAGAAGGTGGAGGAAGGAGCCAGGTATGGCAGCGTACACCTGTAATCCCAGTACTTGGGAGGCGGAGACAAGAGGATTCGAAGATTCGAGGCCAGCCTCAGCAATTTAGCTAGACCCTGTTTCAAAAAAAAAAAAAAAAAAAAAAAAAAAAAGGGCTGAGGGCATAGCTCTGAGGAAGAATGGCTCTGGGTTCAATCCCGGTACCAAAGAAAAGAAGGGGGAGGGAGGGTGGCCCAGGTGTCCCGGGGAGAGTGAGGACCAAGGTGCGGGTCCCTGGGCAGGAAGCACAAGAGGAGGGAGGCCAGCGAGCCTCCACTGCCCAGGCCCCGGCCTCGCTCTACTTCCGAGGCAGCAGTGCCATTATCTGGGGGAAAGCAGCTAATCAGATAGGACAGCAAACTCGGGATTTATGTGGTGTGGGAACAGCTCGGGTTTCCCTCACTGTTTACCCAACAGTATTTTTTAAAACAGAAATCAGCATGCGGGTAACCGCAGCTGTGACTTACAGCTCTGGCCGCGAGGCTTCTGGGGGCCAGAGCGCTGCCCACCGGACCCGAGAGTCGCTCAAGGAACGCCACCCCCCCCCCCGCCCCCAGCCAGGTCCAGGTGGGAAGGGTGGCCCTGGTCAGGTCCCCAAAGTCACCCACCCTCCCCCAGGAGATGAGCCAGCATCTCTGGGGAAGCTGTGATGTGTCCAGGTCTAAAACCTCAGCAATCACTCGGTTTGGGGGTTGTGAACCCGGTTCCTGGAGCCAGGATGAGGTGGGAGGGGAGGACCCCACAGCCGTTTGGCATTGGCCAGTGTTGCCTTGCATGAACATGGGCCAGGTTTTACCAGATCTTTTTATTTTTCAAGAGAAGTCATAATTCTTGACTTTTTTTTTGGTACTGGGAGCTGAACCCAGGGACATTCTACCTCCAAGATACACCTCAGCCTTATTTTTAATTTTTTTTTTTTTTTTTTTTTTTTTTTTTTTTTTTTTGCGGTACTGGGAATTGAACTCAGGGACATTCTACCCCCGAGCTACACCCCCAGCCCTATTTTTTATTCTTTATTTTGAAACTGAGTTTCGGAGTGCCTCACTAGGTAGCTGAGGCTGGCTGCGAACCCGGATCCGGTCTCAGCCTCCCAACTTATTTTTAATTTTTAACTTTGAAATAGGGTCTCACTAAGTTGTTGAGGATCTACTAAGTTGCTGAGGCTGGCCTTGAATCTGCAATCCTCCTGACTCTGTGTGTGTGTGTGTGTGTGTGTATGTGTGTGTGTGTGTGTGTGTGACTGGGGATTGTGCTTAGGTGCCTTCTACCTCCAAGCTACACCCCCCAGCTCTATTTTATTATTTTATTTTTTTTGGAAACAGGGTCTGGCTAGGTTGATGAAAGTCTTACTATTTGCTGAGACTTTCCTCGAACCTGTGATCCTCCTGTCTCAGCCTCCGAAGTACGGGGATTATAGGACTGTGCCACCATGCCCGGCAATTCTGGACTTTTAAAGTAGACAGTCTCAAGTTTTCAATGTTGGTAATAAATTTAAAATACTGCTGGGCTGGGCATGGTGGCGCACACTTGTAATCCCAGTACTTGGGAGGCTGAGACTGGAGGATCCAGGTTTGTGGCAGCCTCAGCTACTTAGTGAGGCACTCAGCAACTTAGTGAGACCCTGTTTCAAAATAAAGAATAAAAAATAGGACTGAAGGTGTAGCTAGGAGGTAGAATGCCTCTGAGTTCAATCCCCAGTACCACAAAACAAACAAAAACAAAACAAACAAAAACACTGCTGGTCAACTAAAAGAGGCCTGTGGACATGACTGGGTTTACAATCTCTGGTCATGTCTGAGTCTCCCTGCTCCCATTGTACAGATGAGGAAACTGAGACCCAGGGAAGCCTAGCTCCCAGCGGGCTCAGGATGGAATTGGGAATGCTGTAAGTTCTGAGCTATTGGTTTTGCTGGCTGAGCCAGGGGTCTTAGCAAGAGAGCTTTCCAAGCGGCCCTCATTTGCACAGACGTGACGTTTACAAACACGTTCTTAATCTGCTTGGTTCTGGCAATGGCCCAGCAGGAGCGTGGCTGGCATGAATCCATTCTTTTTTACTGGTAAGGACACCGAGGAGAGGCTCGGGGAGGCGAGGTGACTTGCCAAAGTGACAGCCTTAAAAAGGGCTGGGGCCAAGACCTCCAATTACAGAGATAGGGCTTTTCCACCCCCAAACTCTGTCATCCCATAAAAATGCCAGGCTCCTCGGGGGATACAGCCTGCGCTGGATAATCAACCCCTCCTCGAAGGGAGCCTAAATGAATGAGACACTTGGGTAAACTGAATATTCTTTGTAACTTAAAGTTAATTGAAAATCCATAGGTTATCAATTTTCCAAGCAGGAGCATAAAATAGAAGGTATTTCAAAGAGCAATGATTCTAGGCAGGGTTTAATCTTTCTTTGATGGTTCTGAAGGCCTTAGGGGGAATGTAATGCCCCAGGGCGTCGTGGTGAACACCAATCATTAGTGTAGGGCTG
>PVLC010046981.1:0-11158 GCA_004027655.1 Graphiurus murinus
AAGCCGGGCGTGGTGGCGCACGCTTGTAATCCCAGCATTCGGGAGGCTGAGACCGGAGGATCCGGGTTCGCGGCCAGCCTCAGCTACCTAGTGAGGCACTCCGCAATTTAGTGAGACTCGGTTTCAAAATAAAGAATAAAAAAAATAGGGCTGGGGGTATAGCTCGAAGGTAGAATGCCCCTGAGTTCAACCCCCAGTACCGCAAAAAAAAAAAAAAAAAAAAAAAGAACACTATAAACCAAATGAAAATAATAGACATGTACAGAATATTCCAATGAACAACAGCTGAATGCACATTTCTTTTCAGCTGCTAAGGGAACCTTCTCCAAAGTAGACCACATTCTGGACCACAAAGCAAGTACCAACAAATTTAAAAAATGTAATATAATTCCCTGCATGTTTTCAGATCATAATGGAATGAAAGTAGAAATCAACAACAAGAAAACCAAAAGAAATTACATAGATACAAGGAAACTGAATGGTATGGTCTTGAATAAGGACTGAATCAGAGAAGAAATAAGAAGAGAAATTTTAAAAATTCCTAGAATTAGCTGGGCGTGGTGTCGCACACTTGTAATACCAGTACTTGGGAGGCTGAGACAGGAAGATCTGGGTTTGCACCAGCCTTAGCTACTTAGTGAGGCCCTCCACAACTTAGTGAGATCCTATTTCAAAATAAAGAATAAAAATGGGACTGAGGGTATAGCTCTGAGGTAGAATGTCCCTGGGTTCAGTCCCCAGTTCTGAAAAAAAAAATTCTTACAATTAAATGAAAATAAGCAACACAAGATACCAAAATCTATGGGCCACTTTGAAGGTAGTTTTAAGAGGAAAATTTATAGCACTGAGTGCTTACATAAGAAAAACAGAAAGTCACCAAATAACCGAGTGACACACTTTAAGAATATGGAAAAATAGGAACAATCTAAATTAGTAGAAGGCAGGATGTCATTAAAATAAGATAGCAACAACAACAAAAACAATACAAAATATCAACAAAACAAAAAGATTATTGAAAAGATTAACAAGATTGACCCTATGTTTAGCCAACCTAACCAAAAGAAAATGAGAATAACACAAGTTATTAAAATCAGAAAAGAAAAAAGAGATATTACCACAGATTGGGGAAAATCCAGAGGATCTCAGAAACTATTTTAAAAATTTATGCTCCAATAAAATGGAAAACATAGAAGAAATTGATAAATTTCTAGACACATACAACCTACCTAAATTGAATCAAGAAGATATAGAAACCCTAAACCAACCAATAGCAAGCAAAGAGATAGAAACAACAATAAAAATCCTTCCATCAAAGAAAAGCCTAGTTCCAGATGAATTCTCAGCTGAATTCTACAAAACCTGTATAGAAGAACTAAACCCAATTTCACAAGTTATTCTGTGAAATCAAAAGAGATGGAATTCTTCCAACCTCCTTCTATGAGGTCAGTATCACCTTAACTACCAAAGCTGAATAAAAATCTCTCAAGAAATCAAAGTTACAGTCAAATACCATTGGTGAGCATAGATGAAAAGTTCTAAACAAAATACTAGCAATCATATTCAAAACCACATCAAGAAAATTGTACTCTATGACCAAGTTATTTTCATCCCAGGGATGCAAGCCTGGTTCAATATACACAAATGAATACATGTTATTCACCACATAAATAGAACTAAGGACAAATAGAAATAAGGACAAAAATTACATGATCACGTCAATAGATGCTGAAAAAGCATTTGACAAAATCCAACACTGATTCATGTTAAAAAAAAACAAAACACTGTAGAAAATTGGAATAGAAGGAACTTACCTCAACATCATTAAGGCAATATACAATAAACCCAAAGCCAACATCATATCGAATGGGGAAAACTGTGGGAATTCTCTTTAAAATCAAGAACAGGACAAGGATGCCCATTATCACCATTTCTTTTCAGTATAGTACCTGAGACTCTTTCCAGAGCAATAAGACAAAAGAAGGAATGCAAATGGGAAAAAAGGAACTGAAATGATCTCTAGTTGCAGATGATATGATCCTATATTTAGAAGACCCAAAAACTCAACCAAAAGACTTCTAGAACTAATTAAAAAATTCAGCAAAGTAGCAGGATATAAAATCAATGTAAAAAATCATAGCTTTTTTATATGACAACCATAAATCCACTGAAAAAGAATTCCAGAAAAATTCCATTCACAATAAACTCAAAACCAATAAAATACCTAGGAATAATCTTAACCAAGGAGGTAAAAGACCTCTAAAATGGAAATTACAAAACAGTAAAGAAAGAAATTGAAGAAGGTCTTAGAAGATAGAAAGATCTCCCTTTCTCTTGGATAGGCAGAATAAATATTATTAAAATGACCATTCAACTAAAAGTGATCTACAGAGTCAATGCAATCTCTATCAAAATACCAATATCAATTTTCATAGACCTAGAAAAATAAGTCATGAATTTAATGCATAGAAACAAAAGACTTAGAATAGCCAAAGCAATTCTCAGCAATAAGAACCATGCAGGAGGCATCACAATTCCTGACTTCAAATTATACTATGGAATTATAGTAATAAAAACAACATAATATTAGCACAAAAACAGACACATAGACCAATGGGACAAAATAGAAGATACACAAACAAATCCACACACTTATAGTCAATTGATTTTCCACAAAGGTGCTAAACACATAAGTTGGAGAAAAGACAGCCTTTTCAACAAATGGTGTTGAAAAAATGTAATCATTTGTAGAAAAACAGAATTAAACCCCTACCTCTCACCTTGCACAGGAGTCAACTTGAGACAGAGCAAATACCTGGAAATTAGACCAGAGACTTTGAAGCTACTAGAGGAGGACATAAGTTCAACACTCCAATATATAGGAACAGGTAGAAACTTCCTCAACAGGACACTCAAAGCTCAGGAAATTAAAAAAGAATTAATAAATGGGATGACATTAAACAAAAGTTTCTGCTCATCAAAGGAAACCATCAAGAGTCTAAGAGAAGGCTACAGAATGGGTGAGTATCTTTTTCATCTGTCCCTCTGATAGAACACTAATATCTAGAATATACAAAGAACTTAAAAGAGTACTCACTAAAAAAATAACAAATAACCTAGTCAAGAAATGGGCAATTGAACTAAATAGACACTTCATAAAAGAGATCTAAATGGTCAATACATGAAAAATGTTCATCATCAATAGCAATCAGAGAGATACAAACCAAAACAACAGTGAAATTTCATCTAACCCCAATCAGAATGGCAATCATGAAGACAAAAAATAAATAAATTCTGGTTGGTAAAGATGTGGGGAAATTGGAACTCTTCTACACTGCTGAAATTGCAAATTAGTTCAGTCACTTTGGAGACCTATGTGGAGATTCCTTAGAAAATTGAGAATGGAACCACTATATAATCCAGCTATACCACTCCTGGGTATCTTTTCAAAGAGACTGAAATTAGAGAAATACAGTAATATATGTGTATCTTTGTTCATAGCAGCACAATTCACAGTAGCCAAATTATGGAAACAACCTAGGTGTCCATCAACAGGTGAATGGATTACAAAATTGTGGGATATACACACAATGGAATTCTAATCAGCAATAAAGAAGATTCAGATTATGTCATTTGCAGGAAAAGGGATGGACCTGGAGAATATTATGTTATTAGTGAGATTAGCCAGTTACAGAAAGTGAAGGGTCATATGTTTTCTCAAATATGCAGAAGCTAGGGAGTAATCAGGATACCAGAGGGACTTCAGATAATGGAGGAAAAACTTCAGTGGAGCCAGGGAGGTTGTCTAAGGGAAGGAGAGAGAGGAGAGGGAGAATCAATGAAGGAATTACTTCCATTGACATTAGCACATATGTGAGAATACCAATGTTAATCTCAATACCCTGTATAGGGAAGTGGAGGAGAATGGGGAGGGAGCCAAGAGAAAGCCCCCCAAGTGCTGGTGCATGTATGGCACTACCACTATGATTTGCATTATGATGTGAACTATAATGCATGAATAATAGTATGTAAAAAAAGAAATGCAACCTCATGTACAGCCCAAACTAAATAAGGAAGTTGAAGACTTTATTATTGCCATGATTCAATTCAGATTAAAATTTGAAAATTTAAATGAAATTGCAACAACAGTAGAAGTAGAAAGGAAGCCAGGCTTTCCTTTAATCATTAAGTGTCTCAGTGAACATTAAAAATTGTTACAAACATGAGCACTGTGCACACATAGGTACAGAATGGGCTTCAGCAGAGAAAGGGGGTTAGTTGTATTTCAAGGGCTGAAAGCATCTAGTCCACCAGATTTCTCGTTGAACTTTTCCCTTACCATTGCTTTTCTTTCCTTCCCTTTGTCTTATCAACAGGGATCCTCCACTGATTTTATAGATCCTAGTAATTACTAATAGCTGCTTCTATTTATATGCACAGATCTCTGTGACTAAATCAAATGTCAAAAAACTAGAATCCTAATTGGCAGCATTATGCAAGAGAATGGAGACACACATTGTGTGCGTGTGTGTGTGTGTGTGTGTGTGTGTGTGTGATATGTGTGTATGTGTAAGGATATGAGTTTCTAGAGTCTAGGGAAAATCAGTGAACTGGCAAAACCAGAACACACTCTTCTATCTCACAGAGAAATTAGGTTTTGTGCTATCTAATGATTACACAGTTACTTTGGAGTTATGTGTGTGTGTGTGTGTGTGTGTTGTGTTGTGTTTGTGGTGTTGGGAACTAAACCCAGAGGTGTTCTACCTCTGAGCCATATCCTCAGTCCCATTTTATTTTATCTTTTTCATTTTTGAAACAGGGTCTCACTAAGGTGCTGAGGATTTCACTAAATTGCTGAAGCTGGCTTCAAACATGCAATCTTCCTGTCTTAGCCTCCCAAATACTGGGATTACAGCCACAAGAATGTGTCACTGTACCCAGCTTGGAGTTATTCTTAAACCCCAATTATAGAGTTAATAGCTATCAGTGAGCATGTATGAGACAGGACACTATAGATGGATTACTGGAGTTGGCAACAATTTAGTATATGAGGTCAAGCAGTGTAGGTTTAATTCCTGGACATGAGGAAAAACAAACGGACAAATATCAGTTTTCTCATTTGTAAAATAGAAAGCTAAAGCAGTCTCAATACAGTAAGATTGCTCAAGTTACAACAAAACTCAGTTGCCTGGGAATTGTAGATCAAATGAAGATTCCTACCAAAGTGTTGTTCACAGACTGGTTTCAGGATTATCTGTAATATTTCTAGCCCTTCCCCAACATCCACGATGAAAAGCAAACTTCTCTTCTTCCCTAAATATTAACAAGCCTTCATACCTGCTAAGCCTCAGAATTGAAAGAATCCATTTGAGTTGGTCTCTGTTGATGATTTGTGAGCTGAAAATCCACCTACATACCGTAGAATAGTGCTTATTTCTGAGCTGTAATTGCACATAATTCTTTTTTGAGAAAATTGTGCGAAACATCAAAAGCTCCATTATTCATTTTTAAATCCTGATGCTCTCTTCTCAGAAGGCATCAACATTATTCTCTTCAGCACTCATTTCTGCTGTTGACATTTCCTGTTTAAATTTTAGGACTACCAGGTCACCTTGAGAACTCTCACCAACAGAGATTATTTTCCCAAAGAAATTTATCCCATGGTGACAGCAAAATGCCAGTATCCTCAAAGCCAAATTCTTTAAACAAAGAAAAAAAAAAGAGTCTCTGTGACTTCTTTTCATACTGTGAGCCTGATGGACTTGGCCTTCAGGCACCAAACTGCTTCCTCTATTCTTTTTAATGCACACATCACCAATTTGACTACCATGGAAGACGGACAAAAATCATGCTTTTCCCAAGTGAATTTTCAAGTAATAATGAAAACTTTAGACAAAAGGATAGTTTCTTGGTTCACTATCTGCACTCTGAATCATAAATCAAATGTATGCAACAAGCCAATATGCCCCAACACACAAACTACTAGACACCAGTGGGCTATGAATGGTGTAAAGTGAAGGGAAATTGACACTCACTTCTGGACTTTGACTCGGGAGCAGATGATAAGCACACCTACTGCTCCTCCTCCCACTCCTTTATCTTTGTATTTTTCTTTTCTTCCTTTATATCTCTCCACTAAGTAGAGAGCAGAGGGGAGGGATTTTTCAGTAAATAGTACATTTAATGTGAAGGCTATAAGAGTCCACTGAATCTTTGTCTTCTCTCCCCAAGCACTCTGATTAATCATGCATTCTAATATAATCATATATTCACATTCTATATCCATGTTTTGCTTCAGTCCAAACCTCTGCTGAGCCAAATGATATTCAGAGGGAGCAGTTGGAACAGGTGTGTTTCAAAACTATGCGTTACATGTGTATTAGGGGAAAGTCAGAGTCTCTCTACCATGGTGCAATTCCCTGAGTCAACAATGTTACTCTAAGATTTGAAGAACAAGAAATAATTACTTTTTTCAGTAATATAACTTATAATGATGGTATATAAGGTTCTAGAGCTCCTTTAAGAGTCAATTTCTTGTACAGAGGCCTGGGGAGAGTCAGTACCAAGTATCATTAAAGTTTGGACTCTATGCTAGACAAATATTGCTCCACCACTTAATGGTTGTGTTATGTTGGGAAAGTCACTGAATCTCTCCAAGCATCACAAGCGTCATTATTTCTCCTATGGAACATGTAAATAAAATAACTGTTCATGAGTTGCCCTTTGAAAAATGTGGAACTTATATCTATGGTTAAAAAATCCAGAGAATTCGTTTACTTCATGTATTAATTTAAAATGTATAAACTTTTACCAACCAAGTATTGAATATATTAAAGTTTGGGAGAATATGACAAAAGAAAACTAAAACAGAAAACACTTAGCACTATGATTACTAGATATCATTTATATGTGTGCTTTGAGAGAAAAGTGAAATTCATTAATATAACTTACTACTATTTTCTTCATAAAATGAATTTTTATAAATGATATATAATGCAAGTATGACATTTTTTTATAATTTCATGCTCTGCTGCAAAGAAACCATTCTTGTACTTCACAGTCCCAGAACAAAAGCAATAAAATAAGTCCTAGAGTTTTGAGTCAGAGTCTAGGCCTGAATTTCAGCAATGCCTCTTCAATGTAATGATTATTCAACCCTAAGGAAACCTATGAGTGTTTCTTCCATTGTCTCACACAATGCAATAGGGACCAGCCCCTCTGCCTCCAATAATTAATTTGAGGATTCAGTATGATATCATAGGTAATATGTCAGTGTCTATTTATCTAGTAGTTATTTACTAACTATATATACTATGAAAAGTGCTGAGAATAAAATGTATATTTATACACACATATATAAATATATATTCACAAATTATAATTCCACATAAATATTTACACAGAAATAAAATTTTTGTCCTATTTACAAAATTTTTGTCCTATTTATAAATCCCATTGAAAGTTCTTGTTTTTGTATGGGATCAAGGGTAGGTTGTAAAACCAAACAGAGATCCAGAATTAAAGAATATAGCTGAACTGAAAATTTCAACACGTAAGATCAGTAGCAGACGAAATCAAGCAGAATAAAGAATCAAGAACTTTGAGACAGATTGCTGGTAGCCATCTGATCAGAGTGGAAAGTGGTGAAGGCAGCTCAGGGGACTTAGGAAACATCACCAAGTGAAGTAATATATGCACTAAGGGATTAGCTGCTGAAGGAAAATAGTGAGAGGAAGGAGTAAAAAGGCTATTTAAAGAATATGAAAGAGAACCTGGGATTTGAAACAATATGGATGAATTTGAAGGACATATGCTAAGTAAAGAACTCACATAGAAAAAGAAAAGTGATATTATATGTGGACTCTAAAAAAAAAAATTAAATACATAGAAGCACAGTGTAGACAGTAGTTACCAGGGGAAAGGAAGTAGAAAAGATGAGATATTGGTCAAAAGATACAGAGTAAGTTATGTAGTATGAATAAGTCTAGTGATCTAATGAACCTACAATTTGAGAGGTATAATTACTAGATTTACGAATTGTGCAATGGCTAACCTGTTCTGTCAAGTTGGCTCATATGAAGATCTTCACAAAACTTATATTTAATAATAATAATAACAATAACAATGCAGTTTATAGCACCATTTTGCCTTAAAGCACTCTCATTAATTAGCTTCTTTACCTTGACAGTTTATTATAACTTTTTTTACCATAATTCATGAAAGAGCTAGCTGAGGCACAATCTTTGAACTCTGCTTCTTGACTGTTAAACCTCAATATATAAAGAAGCACTTCTTAGCCAGGCGTGGTGGCCCACGCTTGTAATCCCAGCATTCGGGAGGCTGAGACCGGAGGATCCGGGTTCGCGGCCAGCCTCAGCTACCTAGTGAGGCACTCCGCAACTTAGTGAGACTCAGTTTCAAAATTAAAAATTAAAAAATAGGGCTGGGGGTATAGCTCGGAGGTAGAATGCCCCTGAGTTCAATCCCAGTACCACAAAAAAAAAAAAAAAAAAAAAAAAAAGCACTTCTTCAGAACTAATGGGAGAAGGACTTTGCAAATTCTCTCTCTCTCTCTCTCTCTCTCTCTCTCTCTCTCTCTCTCTCTCTCTGTCTGTCTCCATCTCTCTCTAATTTCCTCAAATTACTTTGAAAGGACTTATCTTGTCTGATGCTTCCAATACTGTTAAATATATATAGCTCATGTTTCATCTAGATTCAAATAATTAAAGAGATGTCAATCAAAGACTGGAATCAAGAACCACAAACATCTTTGGAAGCAATCATAGAAAATATTCAGTTAATTATCTCATAAAACACACACACACACACACACACACACACAGGTAAAAAGCAAGCAGGGAAACTAAGTAACTTGGCTGGGGATGGGGGTAAAAATAAAATGAGAAAATAATCTCAATGTGCTTTTGTCACTCATATTTTAATCATGCCTCATTTAATGATATTATGTTTTGGGTAGCTTAAAATCTGAACTAAATGAAGTCTCTTGTACGTTGTTAATATTTTCTTATCTGTTTATACGCTTATTGGAAATATCTAGAAATGTTGTTGATGCTTGATAAATTCTTAAACTAAGGGAACCATGAAGTAAAGGTCCAGTAGAATACTGTGAGGAAACCCTTGTGCCTAAGAAATTTACATTCCAAAGTGCTGATCACATGCCTTTCCTTAATGAAGGAACATTTCTCTTCAAAGGCTCCCACAAAACAACACTATAAATCTGGTAGGCACAAACTTCAAATGTCACCTCTTGAAAGTGATAAATGCAAAATATATCAGTTGAGGTTTGCATATAATAGAGTTCATTCTTCATTACCCTTTATAATGAAGAATAGAAGAGACAAAAACATATAGAACTGAGGATATTTAAATATTTAAAGCATGTTATGTTCCATTTTTTTTTTTTTTTTGGAACAGAGGTTGAATTAAGAGGCATTCTACCTTTGCTACATTTATAAAATTCTACCTTTGCTATTTAATAAAATAATAAATTGCTGAGGGAACCTTGATGTTTCTGAGGGAGGTTGGCCTTGAATCTGTGATCCTCTGTCTCAGACTCCCAAGTACTAGGATTACAGGTGTAGGCCACCATGTCTGGCTATATTCAATGTTAAATTTTTTCTGTACAAAGGTACTAGATTCATTAGACTTTAATTCAATCCCAGGAACTTACTATAAAGGTCTGATTCACTAGAATATATCTTTCCTGTTTCTGCTTGTTTCTTCAAATTAGGGATAAAGTTATTTTCACAGTAATATAAGAAGGAAAAAAATAATGATCCCTCCCAATTTCCATTTATATTTTATGTAGTTGTTTACACTTTCTTTAGAGCTGAGATATGATTGCTATAACCCCAAATGTATCTCTGTCAACAAGTTAATGGGGTGAATAAAGTGTTTGCTTATGTCAAGGTGGAACTGATCTTCTATTTAATACTTTAGTATAACCTTTCATTTTATGGTTTACACCATTATAAAACATTTGAATAGGTATGATTTCAGGTCATCCTTGGGGCAATATAAAAATATGATGGAAAATTTTTATTTTGTTTTTCCCTACTAGAAATATTGAGACAGGAAGAACCTGTCTCACCTGTAACACCATCCAGGACAGAAGGACAGAAGCTATAACCAAACACATGCAGTTAATAAAATCCAAAAAAATCTACCTTCTCTTTCTCCCATCTTCTGTTTCTTTCGCTGTGGGGTCCTCTTGACAAAAAGGAGGCCCCTACCCCGATCTCCCTGGAGCGTCTACCCCGAAAGGGGGTTCCCCGCGGAAAAGGAAGGTCCCGCCAAAATGAACACACGGCGGGGACTGAGCATTGGAGAACTCATCTGTTTATTACATGAGGGGCAAGGTGTTATATAGGGCAGAGCGAGGGGAGTGTCTTCTTGTAGGGCCAATCAGCGTAGAGGTCATCTTGATCACGCCTCTTTGGCCTAATCCAAAAAGCTGATCCTATCAATGGCTTGATCATGCTGAGGAGACATCCCTCGTCTAATCCTGGTCTCTGGTAAACAGTCTTAGGTCTCCACCCTCGCCACTCCCTCTCTGTGCCATCTTTGATGTATTTTTGGGCGGGGCTACCGCCTTCTCTCTGGGGATCTTTCCCCACATTTCACTTCTATTGTTAGGTCTTTATTTAAACTATAATATACATAAGCTTGTATTTGTCATTCAAGACATTTTCCCAATCTAACCCAGGTACATTATTTTAACATTATTGTGTAACACCATCCAGTTCAGACAAAAGGGTCTACCACCCCACAGACACTCCATTTCTCCCTGGTTTCACTTGCAGCTGGAGTGTCTTCTTCCTGTCCTCAAACCCAGTAATCGACCTCCTGTCTATCCTATCTCCAAGCCAAGCCAGGACTCTCCTATCCTCATGTGCCTATTACCAGGTACTTATCTATTGACACAAAACCTGCATTCTTTTTTTTTTTTTTTTAATTTTTTAATTTTTATTGTAGTAATTCGTGCAATATAGCGTACATCTTTGTTAAGTACAAATTGTTAACAACATATTTGCACACAATTCTCATTTGACCCCTTCCCCGATTCCCTCCCCATTCCCGTTCCCTCCCTCTCCCTCCCCCTAAGGTTCACTTCAGTGAGTGACCTTGTTATGATTGTGTA
>PVLC010046982.1:0-11492 GCA_004027655.1 Graphiurus murinus
TTCACCACTGCAGTGGCTGTTCGAGGTTATCTCTTCTAGCCACTATTGCTGCATCACAAATCACCATATAAGTAGAGGCTTGAGATTACAATCATTTTATCATTCCTCATGATTTCTGTGGGTCAGGAGTTTGGAAGAACTATTTACTTGTGCACTTCTGGCTTTAGGTCTCTGTGGAGTTGTGATCAGAAAGATTCTGGCTAAAGCTGGTACAGCTAGGTGGTTGGGGCTGGCCAGGCGTCTCTGTCTTTTCTTGTGGCCTCTACATGGGCTGGCTCTGGCTTTTCACACACCTTGTGGCAGCTCAGAGCCCTCTGGCTGCTCATATGGCTGCTAACAGCTGCAAGGCAAGGAGGTCCAGTTAATAGGCAGAAACTGCTGTGTCTTTTGTAGCTAGCCTTGAAAGTCATGCGGCATCACTTCTGCTACATTCTGTTGTTTACAGAGTGAGTCACATGCCTGTCTGCTAGATTCCAGGAGAAGGAATTAGACTCTTTTTTTTTTTTTTTTTTTAAACAGTACCAGGAATTAAACCCAGGACCTTGTACATGCTAGGCAAGTGCTATACCACTGAGATACATCCCCAGCCCCTTTTAAATTTTGAAACAAGGTCTCACTAAGTTGCCAAGGCTGGCCTTGAACTTGTGATCCTCCTGAGCCTCTCAAGTAAGCTATAGATTCCACCTCTTGATGGAGGAATGGCAAAGTTCTGGAAAGGTTTGAGGGGAAATATTGTAATCATATTTGTAGAATACAGTCTGCCACGGTGTCTGAGTTTACAGATGCATTTCGAGGTCCAAATGCCAAATAAATGACTTAGGAGAACTTGAACACAGCTTGCTTGTATACATTGAGGACTGCCTGTGTGGAACAGTAAAAATATCATAGAAACCTCGAAAAGAGGCAGATGAGAGCTGGGGGTTGAAGACGACCTAAGCAAAGCTTTTGAAAAGAAGGAGATTGGGGCTACCAATGTGGGCCTGAGGAGTGGGGCATTGGAGGAGCTCACGGAGTGGGAAGACTGCATGGGCACAGGGGAAGGCGGAAGCGGTGGAGAAAGGAGCTTGCCAGCCCTCAGCTGAAAGAATAAGAGCAGGAAGTGGGAGGGACCAGCAGGAGGACATAAAGTCATTACATCTCTTAGTGGATTTTACTTTAATGAAGTATTGTAACTTGAATTTTCCTGAGATGTGATTGTTGTTTATCTAAATCTGAATGTGAATTACTCATGTTGCAGTGTCCTGTGCCAGCCTGTCGAGGGAAGTCGTTTGTTCCTCTCCGCAGCTCTCCTCTCACAGTTACAATGGACTGGCAGTCGATCAAGTAAGCAGTTAAGACTCAAATAAAAGGCAGCTTTTAGGATCTCTCACACTGCTTAGTAAATCTGTAATATTGCTGTATTATACTATGGCTTTTATCTACAAACAATGACAGAATGTATAATTTTATTTAATGAAGAGATTATATGTTGAAGTGGTGATTGTCTTTGAGATTTATTCTCTATTGGATTCCAGAAAGGATGTAACACGTTATATCTTGTCTCTACTGAGAAATAGATCTTTTTGAGCCGGGCGTGGTGGCGCACGCTTGTAATCCCAGCATTCGGGAGGCTGAGACTAGAGGATCCGGGTTCGCGGCCAGCCTCAGCTATCTAGTGAGGCACTCGCAACTTGGTGAGACCCTGTTTCAAAATAAAGAATAAAAAATAGGGCTGGGGGTATAGCTCAGAGGTAGAATGCCCCTGAGTTCAATCCCCAGTACCGCAAAAACAAAACAAAAAAAAAGAAATAGATCTTTTTGTATTTCAGTTATGTGGTTCATTGAGCTGGATGTAGGCCATAAACAAAGCTGTATGATTCATTCCATAATGAGCCGTGATAGATAGAAATATATACTGACATTTTCAGATAAAGAATCTCTTAGAAGTGGGCCTGTTTCATATTCTCACTGCCCACAGTAGGCTTTTCTTTGTAAGCTTTTTTTCTAAGTCTGGTAGTTTTCTGATAGCCCCTCTGGACACTTTGCTCCCAATAGAGGGACCATTTCTGTAGAAAAATACTCTAGTTTTTGCCAGATGGTGAAGTCTGCATTCTTTCTCTACCTGACTGTCCACCATCTTCTAAAATGTTCTGAATAGCTCTTGTCTTTCAGTTGGCAAGCTTATTTTCTTCTGCCCTCCATGCCCGCCATCTCTAGTCTGGGAGCTTTCCGAGGACTTTGCCGAGACCATTGGCAGCGACTTCTCTCTTACCCTGGTAGTGCTTACCTGAGTGTACTCTGGACTTCATTTTGTTTTATCCATCAGTACTTTGCTATTTTCTGTTTTCAGAATTTTTGCTAATACCTCCTTTGCTGATGATACCTTTGCATGCCCCAAATTTCTCTTCATTCCTTTAGTGACTTTCATTTTGATGGACCTTGGAGAGAAACTAGGCAAGTGTGCATGTGTGCTGTGCCATCCTGATTTGAAAACTGTTGACATAGTAATTTTAGATACCTCCTTGATCTCTCTCTCTTTTTTTTCTTTTTGTGGTACTGGGGATTGAAGCCAGGGGCATTCTACCTCCGAGATATACCCCCAGCCCTATTTTTATTCTTTATTTTGAGACAGGGTCTCACTAAGTTGTGGAGGGCTTCACTAAGTAGCTGAGGCTGGCTGTGAACCTGTGATCCTCCTGTCTCAGCCTCCCAAGTACTGGGATTACAAGCATGCGCCACCACACCTGGCTGATTGATCTTTTTTAAAAACCAAGTCTGCCCTTTAGTTTAGCACCATGTGGACACTGAATAATTAATATATTGAAGGGACAACCCAAATTATGCATTCTAACTGAAACCTTTTCAACTTTTAAGAATCCAGGAGCTTATGTCCGATACTCAGCAAGAAGCAGGTCGGATTCCACGAACAATAGAGTGTGAACTTGTTCACGACCTGGTGGATAGCTGTGTCCCTGGAGACACAGTAACTGTCACTGGAATTGTCAAAGTCTCAAATGCTGAAGAAGGTATGGTATAGCTCTTTCTCGTTTTAATTGTCTCTCAATAATGATGTGTCCATATTCATCTTTTCTCTTTATAAGATACTTCTGAATCTCAAATAATTTAGGAAATTTCCTTGTTTTGCTTACATAAGATGAAACTTTCTAAATAAAAGTTTATGTATAGCTCTCTCTGACTTTAACATTCTAGTTGACTCATTGTGGGGAAAAATGAAAATACCAACTATTTTACATAATACTTTGAATTAACAGGTTCTCGAAATAAAAATGACAAGTGCATGTTCCTTTTATACATTGAAGCAAATTCTGTCAGCAATAGCAAAGGACAGAAAACAAAGACTTCTGAGGATGGTTGTAAGCATGGAGCGTTGATGGAGTTCTCACTTAAAGACCTTTATGCCATCCAAGAGATCCAAGCCGAAGAAAACCTATTTAAACTTATTGTCAAGTATGTATGAAGTTTTCTGAAGCTTTTCACCTGTATGCAAGTCAGGAGTACTCTTGGCTACAAGTAACAAAACCAGTCAAAATGGTCAGCAAAATAGCATCCCGGGCCAAATCCAGCTCACCTCCCATTGTAGTATGGCCTGTGAACTAAGAATGGTTTCTTTGTTTTTGTTTTTTTTTTTTTTTGCGGTACTGGGGATTGAACTCAGGGGCATTCTACCTCCAAGCTATACCCCCAGCCCTATTTCTTATTCTTTATTTTTTATTCTTTATTTTTTATTCTTTATTTTGCAGAGTGCCTCACTAGGTAGCTGAGGCTGGCCACGAACCCAGATCCTCCGGTCTCAGCCTCCCGAATGCTGGGATTATAAGCGTGCGCCACCACGCCCGGCTGGTTTCTTTGTTTTTTAATGGTTGGAAACAAAAGCGAATTTCATGGCACATGAAATTATATGAAATTCAGATTTCAGTGTGCATAAATCACGTTATTGTAATGAAGCCACACTCATTTACATAGTGTTTTTGGCTGCCGTTGTGCTATGGTGGCAGAGTTGAGTAGTTGTGACAGAGAATATATATATATTGCTTGTGATGGCGCTCTGCCCATTACAGAAAAAAGTTGTCGATCTTCAGTTTAAATAAAAAGGAATATTTACTATCTCACACAACATTTGTTACTCAGCCTACTTCGGGAGGTTCTTCTGAAGATTTAAGTGAGATTTTGTAGCACACTTATCGTAATTAACAAAGCATTCTGTTATTTTTGGTGCCTTTTGAAGAGGGTGGTCCTGGGGATGGAACAGGGCCCTGGCATGCTAGGCAAGCTCTCTACCACTGTGCTACATTGCCAGCCCTATTCTTGGTACTTTCTGAGCATTCTTTGGATACTTTTGAGGAAACGGGGGAGCACAAGAGCCTAAATAGTAGATGTTCCTGAGAGAGGTGACAGTCAAGAGACGATCTTGAAGCCCACGTTATCGGAGACACCGCTTGTCACGCCTCTTCACCCAGGCTTTGGGTTCTCGAGGATTTGGCACCTTTTCTTTCTGCCTTTAATATGTTAGTGTGCCAGCCAAGGAAGGTAGTGAGCTCCTCAAGGTTCTTTATTCTTAAGCCCTCAGAGACTTACCTCTGACTAACCATCCAGACCCACCCTGGGAGCAAGGGTGCTCCAGTAGAGGACTGGAGGGGTCTGGACCGGGTTGTCTGAACAGGGCACCTGTGAGCAAGCTGGCAGCCAGGAAGCAGCTTGGATGAGGAAGCAAAAACCTGTTTGGTTCTTCTTAGTGCTTATAAATTAAAACAACATTTTCAGTGGTCCTTCTTCTTTCATGCACCTAAAAGATAAGTTAGTATGAAAAACTTGAGTTTTCTTCCTATAGTTTGATTTTTTCCCCCCAAGGTTTGTGATTCAGCATCAAAATTATAATCTTTTCGTGGTGCTCCATTTACAAATCTAGCATGTTGGCAAAGTAGGGCAGGCTTTATAAATAAAGTTCTAGTAGAGCTCAGCCCCGCCCATTTCATTTATACATTGTCAGTGGTTGCTTTCATGAGACAGTGTAGTTTGCAAAGCTGAAAAGAATTACTTTCTGGTCCTTTAAGAAAAAGTTTGTTGCAGGATGTGGTTTTGCACACTTGTAATCCTAGTACTTGGGAGGCTGAGGCAGGAGGATCCCAGGTTCATGACCAACGTCAGCAACTTAATGAGGCCCTCCACAACTTGGTGAGACCGTGTTTCAAAATAAAAAATAAGCCGGGCATGGTGGTACACACCTGGAATCCTAGTACTTAGGAGGCTGAGAAAGGAGGGTGCAGGTTCAAGGGTAGAGTCAGCAAGTAGTGAGACTCATCAACCTAGTGAGACCCTATTTCCAACCCCCCCCCCCAAAAAAAAAGCTGGGGGTATAACTTGGAGGTAGAATGCTCTTGGGTTCAATCCCTGGTACCACAAAAATAAATTAAGTAAGTAAGTACATAAGTAAAATAGGTCTGGGGTGTAGCTCAGAGGTAGGGTCCCCTCACCCCCAAGTTCAATCCCCAGCACCAAAAGAAAAAAAAGTTTGTTGATCCATACTAGGTAACAAATGAAGGGCCATGAAGAATAGAGAAGGCAGTGGGAAGTTATGTTTTAGTTTAAACCGTTTTTGAAGCAATGATTTGGTTTAATGTCATTTATTTGGGAGGTAATCCTGGAAATACTGGTCGAAGAAGGGTTTGGGGTTGGCTAGTAATACAGAGAAGGGATGACAGTCAGTGTTTGATGAACAGTTCGCTACCAGCATCCAGGACAGAATCCTCCTGAAGCCTCTGGAACACAACACAGTGTAAAACTAGCCTCGATATGATTTTCCCCTAAAGGCCTAGATTCCAGGCGACTCCTGAGATGTGAAGCGCCTTTGTTCCTCTGGCCTGCCCATCCTGTGCCTGCTGGTGCTGCTTCTGTGGCCATGGAGAGCCCTGTGGCAGGCAGTGCAGGTGCTTGGGAGCACACCAACAGTGAGTAGGCAGGAACATGCAGAACAGTGAGTGCCAAGGGACTATGGGCAAGGCACCAACTTCTATAATTATATGTATTAAAAGGGGAAAATGACTTCATGTTTTACTCCTGATTATAGCTCTACCATCCTGCCCATTTTTGTTTGCTCTTTGCTTATAAAATGGATAAATACAAATATACTTCTTTACATCCATATTCTTCTATGTGTGTGTGGTACTAGGGATAGAACCCAGAGGTATTCTACCTCTGAACTACACCCCCAGCCATGTTTTATTTTTATTTTGAGACAGGGTCTTGCTAGATTGATGAGAGTCTCACTGCTTGCTGAGACTGTCCTTGAACCTGTAATCCTCTTGTCTCAGCCTCCCAAGTACTGGGATTACAGGGGTGCTCTACCACGCCTGGCTTTATATTCATATTCTTTAGTCTGGTCCTTTTAGAATTGAACTGGAAAAAAAAAAATGAAATTTTATTGCATGTTAACGTGTTTTGCACTGAGTGCATTCCTTAGTCCCTTCCTTTCAGTGAGTTGGCTACACAGGTCTAGAGGTGTCTATTTACATGAAACGCAGTATCACTCTGTATCCTAAGGTGGAAGACCCTGACTGCATGCTAATTCTGTCAGAAGAACAACGGCATGTATTGGGTTACTTTGAGATATGTTGCAAGTATCCTGTCTCCCTTCCATAGGCACAGTTTTTAAAGCATTCTTCTCTTTATAAATTAATTGATTTTTTAAAAATTTACTATAAAAATAGAATTTCTTGAGTTATTTGAGGGTATGTAGACTTTCTTTTTATGTTTGTCTTTTTGGTGCTAAATAAACTAGTCAAGCAAATTGTAAAGTAGTTCTATTAAATTAATGAAGTATAAATTAGAATTTATAAATTTTATTTTGTTTTTCAGTTCCCTTTGTCCTGTCATTTTTGGCCATGAAGTAAGTATTTTACTCCATCTTCATTAAAAAAAATACAAAAAGTTTGCAAAAATATTTTATAAAACATAGCTTACTTCTGTTGGGTAATTATTCATATTTTAATATGAATCTTTATTCTCCATAAATTAATGATGTGGGAGGCAAATTATAGCCCCTGTCAGAAAAAAACTGTCAAGTACAGTTGATAGGAATGAGCTTTTTTTATTTAAAAAATTTTGTTACTGCAAGCTGAACCCAGAGGTATTCTGCCTCCAAGATACACACCTCTAGCCCTGTTTTATTTTTTATTTTAAAACAGGGTCTTGCTAGGTTGCTGAGGTTGGCCTCGAATCTGTGATCCTCTTGTCTCAGCCTCCCAAGTACTGATATTTCAGGTGTGGACCACCATGCCTGGTTTGGAATGACCTTTTTTGTGAAGGTGATTGGACACTAAATTAAAGCAGGAACCAACACTTTTATGGAATGGACTTATGCCTTGCAAAGTAGGCCTTAGTAATTTCTAAGGTACCAGCTTCTCTGATTTTATATGCTTTCAAGTTTTTGTTCTTTAAGCATTTATATTGTAGAAACTATGTTTCTAGAGTTTATTATAAAAAGTTAATATTCAATCATGCTTTTTAAAAAATTCCCAAATATACCAATGTTATAAACATAGAAGAATAATACCCTGTTTGGTAGTCATCTTTATGTTTTCCTTTCTTTCCTCTTTCACACAAGCTTGTTAAAGCAGGTTTGGCATTAGCGCTCTTTGGTGGTAGCCATAAATATGCAGATGATAAAAACAGAATTCCAATTCGAGGAGATCCACATGTTCTTGTTGTTGGAGATCCAGGCCTGGGAAAGAGTCAGATGCTACAGGTAGAAAATCAGTCCTTTAGTATTTGAACTTTTGCTTATGAAAATGTATGAATTATTGTATGAAACAAATGAATGTTTTCAAAGAATAGTGTTTGTGTTGCAGAGGTTCTAATGTGATTGGCGGTGTAAGCAACCTGGAGTTTGTATGAGTGATACACAACTTGTATCTGACCCTGTTTTCCAGTTGAGCCAGTTTCCTGTCCTACAGGCTGCAGCCTGGTCTGTGGAAACATCAGCTATGATGAAGTGTTAAGAATTTCTCTAGTACTTTTCCCCTCTCCCTGTATCTAGCGATGCTTTGCTAGTCTTTATTGTTGTGATGTGACCTCACCTGTGAACAGAATAGTTAAGGAGGTAAAGTAGGGTCATTCGTCCCTTCATACAAGTACGTAAACACTGTATTGGGCTTTAAGAACAATTTGATGAGGTAAGGGATCTGTCTGTATACATCTGCATGTTTCTTCCTAAATCCAAAGCAAAGTAGCTTCTGTTGCCATTTAGTTATTGGCCACGAGAAGGTTCTGCCCAGTGTTTTTTTCCTCTTGGGTTTATGATGACTCCATATGGTGCTGTTTGTTAGAATGCTCTGTTGGTTAAAATGCTTGTGGTTTCCTTAGAGTGATACTTGATAAGCCAGTCACAATGTCCTTCGTAATTCAGAATGCCTGTGACCTTCCCTCTCCACCCAATGTGGAAAATGTGGCCAGGCCAGAAGCTCCAGTGAGTCTGTGTCCAGGAGTTGGGAACCCTGACTCTCAGAATAACTTTTTTTTGCGGTACTGGGGATTGAACTCAGGGGCGTTCTACCTCTGAGCTATACCCCCAGCCCTATTTTTTATTCTTTATTTTGAAACCGAGTCTCACTAAGTTGCGGAGTGCCTCACTAGGTAGCTGAGGCTGGCCGCGAACCCGGATACTCTGGTCTCAGCCTCCCGAATGCTGGGATTACAAGCGTGCGCCACCACGCCCGGCTGCAGAATAACTTTTAGAGCTCTCAAAATACTGTGGCTGGCCTCAAGCAAGTTGAGTTAAGAGTCTCCAAGTTAGAGTCTTAGCATCTGTACATGTTTAGTCCTTCACTAGTGATTCTTAAGGCAGCCAGGATTGAGAACTGTTTTGGTTTTGCCATCACATTATATCCCTACTGTTGAAGCTTCATGTGTGAGCCATCCTTTAGTCCGTGTGGTTGAGTGTTAAAATACTCATTTTTATTCCATTAACACATCACATCCTTGTTTGGTTCCTTTTGGCCAGTCAAACCTATGTAAAAAAAAATTAATATTCTGAGCCCTTGCCACAGCCTGACGACCGAGGCAGAGTGCCCAGCTTAGGTAAAACGAAGTTCATAATAAAACGAAAGCAGAGTAGTTGCAATATGCAGAAGGGTGGTGCACGTGGGCATCTGGATTATTACAGCTTTCTTTTCTGTCGTGTGTGTATAACTTTTTAATTAGTGTAGTATAGGTGGAAGCCTGGTTTGGTCCCCACAGTATCTGATTACTTGAACAAATCTTAAAACTTAATTTATATATGTTGCTTACAGTATATAAAACTTCCATTTTCCCCTAGTACATCTTCTTTATTTAAGAAATACTTCTTGGCAGATAAGTGCTTCCAAAGTACATTTAATGGTACTGAAAAAATTTTAATACCAAGAAATCACACTTAATTTTTCTTGATTTTTTTTTAGACCCTTGACTCAGTTTAAAAATGGAAGCTATAATATCAATGGAAATTAAACACTGTAAACAGTGGAGGAGGATATTGCATGTAAGCTCCATAAAGCCATGTTTTTAAAAATGAGGCTAACACAGTTTTCAGCTATTTACATTTTTAACCCTATTTTCCTCTGACCATTTAGTTTCTCAAAAAGACTGATAGATAAGGAGTTACAAACACAAATTATGATACTGCTTATTGGGCCAGCATCTTAGAGTCACTTGGGGTGTGCACTGCAGAGGTCCAGAGCGTGCCGCGCCACGATGGAGATGAGCATGTGCACACCAACCCTGGGTGGCACTGCACACCCCGCACTGGCTTCGCACTGCGCACCTGGGTGCCAGGTAGCCAGTTAAGTGCCTCGCATACACAGTATCATGTATTCCTTGGGACAATACTGTGATACCACATCAAGAAGTGAGACTTGGTTGAGATCCAAGAGCCACATCGCAGTACGTGGCAAATCCAGGACTTAAACGGTTCTGCCTGACTCCAGAGATTGGTGCTTTTAACTCTTCATGTCACTTTCTCTTCTGACCTGCCGTAGCTTGTCCACTCAGAAGGTGAACACATATTGAGTTGTTTTATTACCTGATGTTTGAAGAAACGTTGGAGCTCTTGAAATTAAACTTGGTATTCAGGATTTGCTATTTGAACTTGAAAAAGAAGCATAAAATGAAATTAAATATTCATATGATCATAGACGCTAGAGTCGGACTGCCTGAGTTTGATTGAATCCTGGCTTCCCACCTTCCTAGCTGTAGCGTTCCTCATTCACTCTTTGTAGACCCTGGTTTCTACATAAGTAAATGGGGATAAATACTTTCCTCTTTGGTGGTGGGGAAGATTGTACGGTTAAGCTCTTGGGAGAATACCAGGCATGTCACCAACATTTGTGAGCAATCCACTCTTCCTTCACTGTACAATGGACGACTGGAACCCTCTGCTTCCCCAGGCTGCATGCAGTGTTGCTCCACGAGGTGTGTATGTGTGCGGTAACACCACCACCACTTCCGGCCTGACCGTGACGCTCTCAAAAGATTCTTCCTCTGGTGATTTTGCTTTGGAAGCTGGTGCCCTGGTACTTGGCGATCAAGGTGAGATATCAAAGGGAATAATAATCAATAATTCTGAATTTTTTAAACTTTTCAGTTGATTTCTTTATATGTGGTTCAGTAGGCATTTGGACAACATGAATGTCAGAAATAATTGGAAATCAGCTGGGCGCGGTGGTGCACACTTGTAATCCCAGCATTTGGGAGGCTGAGACTGGAGGATCCGGGTTTTCGGCCAGCCTCAGCTACCTAGTGAGGCACTCCGCAACTTACTGAGACCCTGTTTCAAAATAAAGAATAAAAAGTAGGGCTGGGGGTGTAGCTCGGAGGTAGAATGCCCCTGAGTTCAATCCCCAGTACTGCAAAAAAAATAAAATACAATAAAAATAAGGAATAAAAAATAGGGCTGGGAAGCTGGGCATGGTGACGCACGCTTGTAATCCCAGCATTTGGGAGGCTGAGACTGGAGGATCCGGGTTTGCAGCCACCCTCAGCTACCTAGTGAGGCACTCCACAACTTAGTGAGACCCTGTTTCAAAATAAAGAATAAAAAATAGGGCTGGGGGTATAGCTCGGAGGTAGAATGCCCAAGTCCAATCCCCAGTACCGTAAAAAAAAAAGAAATAATTGGAAATATAGTACTTATAATTTTTATGTATACTACAGAATTAGAACTGATAGTGTCATTTTCAGAATCATATACAGACAATATGTAAAAATTAAATAATCAGATTAAATGTGTAGCTGCCTTTACTTCCCATTTTATATCATCTACCACATTTGTGATCATTTCTTTTTTTTGGGTACTGGGGATTGAACCCAGGGGCATTCTACCTCCAAGCTATACTGTCAGCCCTTTTTTAAAAAGGTTTGTTTTGAAACAGGATCTCACTAGGTTGCTGGGAGTCTCACTGCATTACTGAGACTGTTCTCAAGCCTGTGATCTTCCTGTCTCAGCCTCCCAAGTACTGGAATTA
>PVLC010046983.1:0-11252 GCA_004027655.1 Graphiurus murinus
GGTACTGGGGATGGAACTCAGGGGATTCTACCTCCAAGCTATACCCCCAGCCCTATTTTTTATTCTTTATTTTGAAACCGAGTCTCACTAAGTTGCGGAGTGCCTCACTAGGTAGCTGAGGCTGGTCGCGAACCCGGATCCTCCGGTCTCAGCCTCCCGAATGCTGGGATTACAAGCATGCGCCACCACGCCCGGCCTGCCACATTTTTTTATCCGTTCATCCATTGTCAGATGTATAGATCATTTCCTGAGCTTGGCTATTGTGATAATGTTGCAATGAACATGGGAATGCAGGTTTCTCTTCAAGACAGTGATTTTATTTCCTTGATATATATGGAAGAGTAGGATTGATGAATCATATGGCAGTTCTATGTTTAGAACAATAATAAGGTGACTTTGGAAAGTTATGATAAATATGCTAATTTTATCATAATAATTATTTCACAATGCATATACATATCAAAATATCAAGTTATATGCTTTAAAGCAAAACAATCTTTATTCATCTATTATACCTCAATAATACTGGTGGATGGTGAGACAACTCCACAACCTTCTCTTCAGGCCCCTTGGCAGTGAGATGATTGTCCTTGTTTGCTATGTGTCCATCTGAGCCTCATCCTGGGCTGGGAAATTAATTGGAACATTGATGAAACTCTCTCTCTCTCTCTTTCCTCTCCCCTCTCCTCTCCTCTCCTCTCCTCTCCTTTTTTAAATTGTATTTTGTTTTATTTTGGTTTTGCCTCTGGCCTACACTGATGAAATACAGGAATAAAGACTTGTTACATTCAGTTTGGTTCATCCTACTTGACCATGTCCACACCTGGCAGCTCATCATGTTCAAAGACCTGGCAGCTCATCATGTTCAAAGCACAGTATTAGCAACTTGATTTAAACAGAAATTTCTAACAATTATAGACATCAGGAAGGGATAGGGTAAAAAAAAATAAGGTGTCCAAATAATGACAACTAACATTTATTGAATGATTACTTTAAACCATGCATGCTATCTCTTTTAAAGTATTATCATTTATTTAACAATTACAACTGCCCAGATAAGCAAGTGTTATTGCTATATGAACTTTACAAAGAACCTGAGGTTTGGGTTGAGTGCTTTTCCAACCCACAGAGCCAGTGTCCAAAAAAGCTAAGATTTGAATACAGGGGGCCTGCAGATAGACATTTAGCCGAGAGATTTGATAATTACCTCTAGGTATTTGCCAGGTGAAAACCACTAAAAGAAGTTGATGAAGACTGGCAATAATCTGAATGGAAGAAGAAAAGGAATTAATCTGGAGAGAAAAAGGAATAACAGAGATACACAAATCTGATGTCCCCATTTTTAAGTTATCAACTTATTGCTAAACAAACATGAGATATTTCCACTGATATAAATGTTTGGTAATGAGTAAAGAAATAGTACTTTATAAAGTAAGAGGAGACTCAGCACAGAAAAGGTTATTTTTAGACCCAGTAGATTGCATTGTACGTGCATTCTGGTACCTGGAAAAAAAGGATAGAAAGGGAGCAATTCAAAATGCCTAAGAGGAGAAGAAAAAACTGAAGGGGTTTTGGAGAAGGAAAAGGTAGAGTGGCAAAACCCACAGGAACAGATGTCAGTTCTATAAAGGGAGATACTTGCCTTTTATCTAAGTCAGGAAGGGAAAAAGAGGCCCAATAAAAGTGCAGGAAAGGCAGCAGAGATGGTGTTTTGGCAGGTGGCAAGAGGTAGACAAATGAAGAGCTCTCATTCAATGACCTCAATCTGCTCCAGAAGATCAGAAACCAGAAACAAGGTTGTGTCCTGCGAGTAAGGAGATTTGAGGATGATTGGAAAGGACAGGACTGGAGCAGCCACTCAGATGGTGTACTGGGGAATAAACATGAAATAACTAGAAGAATAATTAAGCAGTAGAGAGAGTGGAGGTGCTATTTCTTGGCCTAAAACTACCATCTGAGATGGGAATGGACACAGGGGGATTGTTGAGACCAGGATTAGGGGATCCTCAAGGAAAGGAAAGCGAGTCTTAGATTTAAATTTATGAAGAAGCAACCACAGAATGTCTGGCCAGAGCATTCAGACAGGGTGGGAACAGTGATCTAGGAGTCCATGCTATGTGTTCCCGTAGCATTCTGTAATTTTCCATCACAACTTCTCTCGCAAGGGTCCTGTTTACTTTTTTTTCCAGATGTTATACTTTATTTTTCTCAAAAACAGTGATTTAGAAGTATCATTTGAGTTCATACAAAAGGAACTTTTTTAGAGAGATTTAAACCTGCCAAAGATTTGGGTACAGATGTATCTAGTTGGATATCTGAAGGCCACTGATTACTTGTCTAACTTACATAATTTCTTTTTTTTATTTTTATTTTTCAGCATGGATTTTTTTATACATTTCTTGAGTACAACAGGGTTACATAGACATTTATGACATATTAATCATTGTCAGATCACAAATAGCACCACTTCTCCGTTTTACACGTATAGCCCCCATTCTTAACATAGCTTGGTAAAGCAAACTTTCTAGAGTCATAAAACCATACTCCTTTAGGGTCACATATTTATTTTCTAAGAAGTAGGAGGGTCTTTCTTCTATGCATCCTAGGAGCAATCTCCAGACTTCAGACGCCAATGTAGCCATAGCAGAAGAGTCAGTATAATTACTCATATATGTAGATAGCAACTGCCAGGGGGGGGAGAGGGCCCAGCTGGGCTCCCACAACTCGCCCATTTTAATTTTAAAATGCATGAAGGACTGTGCCTGTCTTAGGTCGTTTCCTACCAGGTGCTTAATCTTACCCGTCATGGGGTCTCAATGAGTCATTCAATGAGCCCTGTCTTAGGTTGATATTGCCCTGAGAAAATCGAACCCGACATTGACTACCAGGCTTTATGTGAGGCAGTGCTCGCATTTTTATTCCATGTAAATCTGCTCATATACTAACATAGGCATTGATCACAAGGCATACAATGAGTGGTAGAATGCATAAGCCTCCTGTTTACTTCTAAATCTCCCCTAACTCAGCTATAAGCAACCAGGGGGCAGGGGTTGTGACCTTCCTGTTCATCCCTTAGTGTGTAGCAAACAGCACAGCACACACTTACAAAGCCTCACATGCACAAAAGGACCAGTAAGTGGCTATTTGCCTGGATTTCTATCAACTGCATTTTAAGCCTTACAACATTCGTGCTGTTCTCGTTTCAGTCACATTGCTTTTCCTAGATTTTTCCCCTGCTAGATGCTCAGATTCTTATGACTTGCGCTTGTCCTAGTTCTGACATGCTTGCCATGCTTTCCCTAGTGTTCTCATGGTAACCTTTCAGACTGAGTATCTGATTCTAGAATGTTTCTTCTCTCTTGGTTACTATTTCCAGACATCCCTCTCCAAGTTCATTGCTTACACCCAGTAGATGTACTGCCACTTCTGTTTTTAGCACTATGAAGCAGTGATACCAACATGGCACAAGAGAAAAATATGCTGAGATATGGACAGCATCTGGAGACAGAACTTGCCAGATCAGAGTTAGAACCAAGAAAGAGAGGTGCCAGTATCTGACTTAAGGAGAACAGACACAAAGGTCAGAAACATGTCAAAGACAATGACCCACAAGGTCAGGGAGGAAACAAAGAAAAAGTAAAGTTGAGGGTGCCCAAAAGGCAATCAATTACAAATACTAAACCTAAACTTGTGAGTCAGAGTCAAATGAACCACACATGCAAAATAAACCAGTTCTAGCACCCAGGGATTTTAGGGACAATAAACCTGATATTTGAAAACAGATCAATATGTCTTCAGTTATATTTATGACCATATGCATGGTGCACTGTAATCATTGGAAGGAGACCTGTGGGTCAGATCATTCTGATATTTGGGGTCAGAGATAGAAGTCTGTGCATTTGGTAGACACTTGTCATACACCCACTGTGTGAAACTCTGGAATACCCAGAGTAATAAGACAGGTGCCATCATTGCCTTCAACAAGTTTACTATTTCAGGAAAAAGAGTAATGTGTGAATATACCTTTGGTCAGAGGGAAGGGGAACTTTTCCTCCTCTGGAAGAATCGAGAAAGACTTACAGAGCAAGTAACAATGAAGCAAGTACTAAAAGATGATAGGAGCTTCCTGGGCAGGAAAGCTCTTTAGGCATAGGAAAAAGTCTATCTCATAATACACCACTGGGAAAGGCCTATGTTTAGCAGTCCATGAGTATCTTAGAATGATGAATACATTGGAGAGTATCAGACAAGAGGAAATGAAAGAAAAGAAAGCAAGGAGAAGCCAGGAAATTAGGGCCCTTGCTAGTAATAATTTTATGATGTGAGAAGAAAAAATTCTATAAAAGGATGGGGAATGATAGCATGAAGTTTGCAGCCAAGGGAATAGATAACTCATGGGAAACATGATGCTTTTTCAGACATTAATGGGATAAAATGCAGAACTGTTGGCTCCTTGTGGTATTTCAAAAACTTAAGTGGAGTCAATTTGTGGAATTTATAGAAATGCTTTACATAAAGACTAACTTTTGTTTCCTGGGCCTTTCCAGCAATGAGACACAGGATCCTGAGGTAGTGAGTGTCCTATCACAAGTGGATTAAAGTTGAGCTGTATTTGCCTATAAGTCTCACTAGAAAAAGATAATATGCGAAGTAAAAAAGACTACCAATAATACCTCTTCAAATTCAGATAAGCTTTGCTATTTCTTCTGTACCTCAGAATACTAAGATATTATATGCTCCATAGATATTGAGTATTTGATTGTCTATATCAAAATCCAAAATTAACTCTGACATAATCCTATAACAAGCACTTTCTAGGCCTCAGTGATTTTATGGAAATTCATTTATAAACCAAATTTCACCATTTAAAGAACTCAGACTTTAGAAGCTGAGATTTAAAGCTAAAAGTACAAAATGGGAAAAGGTCCTAAATTATAGATAAAATAATATGGTCATGTTTAAAATCTATTTCCTGGTAGTAAAAATATTTCAGCCTTCACTCCACAAAGACACAAAGTCAATTACATTCAAGAATTTTAAAACTGTCTTCATTCAATTGGGGTTTATTGCATGGCTGTGTTCCTTAACCAGAATGTTGTCTCTATAAGCTTAATTTATCCTTCTTGAATAATTTTTCCTGAAGATTGAAGTCAAAAAGGATGTTGGTCTTAACACTTTTCATTCCAAATGTGGTAAGTACTCGAATTTATATTTAGCTTACCAATATATTTCATGACATATAATTGTTCCTACTAAATTTTAATTATGTAAAGATGCTCAAATAGATTAAAAATCTATGAATAGTAGTATTCTTTTTTAAAGTTCCTTTTTTGTCAATGAAAATGTCCTTTGTGTTTTAATAAAACAAATTCATCGGAATCTGGAAATTGGTTCCTTAACAGCAAACATTTCTCAAATCTACCTGTTTAGGTTTCACCTATAATTATAGCACATCAAGTTGCCATTGCAAAGAATTTTTATATACGTGTTGTAAATTTCATTGGTTGTGATTAACCTTTAGAAAAACAAGTCTGTGGAGAAACCGTTCCAGCCTAGAGTGCAGGCTCTATCCGAAAGCAAATGAGGTGAATACTATGTTGCTGAATACTTGGCAAACCAAGTACATGAAGAAAGCAAGCTTTCTCTACAGCAGCATGATGTTCTTCTGGAATTTGCTCAAGATAGGAGAGCAGCTTCTTGGTCTGGTAAACTGTGTTCCAGACTTATAATATGTCTGGATACATTTTGAAGACAGGATAAAGAAATTCAGGACAAGGAGACTTAGAACAGGAAGGTTATTAGATTAAGACTTTATCTTATTCATTCTGGTGCTGTACAGAATATCTTTTGACTTTATGAAAGAGAGCCTGTCTATTGTATTTCTGTCCATAAGCATCAAGTAAGAGCAGCAGCAGGAGTAGAGCAGTAGAGTAGAACAGCAGTTGCAAAAGCTTGCCTGCCATCCTCAGCCAAAGAGAAAGAAACAGATGCGCTTTTTCACTGCAGGGGTGTGAGTGTATTCTCGTGATCTCATCTCATTCCACACCAATAGAGGAACTACTGACCCTGTTGCCAAGAGGGCTGGACCCTGGCATCTGGCTCACAACGTGTGGCTCGATTAGGTAAGTTCCCCCCACCCATTTCTATCCTTTTTTTCAATCAGGATTGAGACAGGTAGACCCCCTGTTAGAAATAGAACAGGTAAAAAAAGGTGGTGACATTAAGAATTAAAGATGGGTCAATGTAAAAGCAAACAACTAAAGATAAAGCATTCTGAAAGTAAAAAAGAGAGTACTAAAGATGGGCCTTGCTAAAAGCAAAGAAACAAAACTTTTTATAGATATAGCTCACCATATGATAAACAAAAGAGATATCTCTGTCTCTCCCAAACAGTTAAAGCATTTTTTCAGTTTTTGCAAGAGATAGCTCCTTGGTTCCCTAAGGAGGGAATTTTAAGCCTTGAAACTTGGATAAAATTAGAAAAGGATATAAAAATTTATCATTCTTTACACAGACCTGAAAGGGTACCTGCAGAAGTTTTTATCTTATGGAACATTTTTATAGACATTTTAGATCCTACTCATGAAACAGTATGTTTAGCCTCCAAACTGCAAGAAGCAAAGGAAAGCCCTCCAATAAAGACCGAGGCTTCCTCATATCATTCTACTTATAGTAATCAGTCTAATTCGGACTCTGACCCCCAAAATAAATCATTTTCCCCAAATGAGCAACAAACCTTAGAAAAAGCTACAGTTAAATATTCAGAGGAGGATAACTGGCCAGATGACATAAACCTTTCTACTCATGCCACGGATCCTCCATTAAATCCTAGTCAAAAAATTAAAGAAACAAAAAAACCTTCCATTACCATCAGCCATGCTTTTTAGGAGCCACAGCAGAGGCTAGGCAAAATGGGGATTGGACTTTTGCTTTCCCTGTTTAATCTCAATGGGGCTGATGAGGCTCCAAATGGAAACCATTGTCTTTTAAATTAGCAAGAGAATTAAAATCTGCGGTCAGAGACTTCAGGGCTACTTCTCCTTATACTATATAATTAATAGATTCTATAGTCTCCAAATGGTAAACTCCTTTTGATTGACAACAGATTGCAAATTCTTGTCTGCCACCAGGGCAATATTTGTTATGGAAAACTTAATAAGAAGAGCAGGCAAGGAAAAGAATTTTAAAACCTCAGCTGGCCCGTTCTCATGTAACTATGCCAATGTTAATAGGTACAGGGGAGTATAGTGATCCAAAACACCAACTTAATCTTTCTCAAGCAGTTTTAGGGGATGTTTCCATGTGCGCTACTGCAGCATGGAAGGCCCTGCCTCCATCTGATCAAAAAACAACTTTTGTTTCTGATATTAAACAAAAAGTAAATGAGCCTTTTAAAGATTTCTTGGCTCACTTGGAGGAAACAGTCTCTAAAGTTGTCACAAATAAGGAGGCAGCCAATATCCTTGTCAAACAATTGGCTTTTGAAAATGCTAATCCTACTTGTCAGACTTTACTGAGACCCATAAGAAAGACAGGATCCTTATCAGATTATGTATTTGTCTGCATGGATTTCAACTCCTGCTCATATACAGGGAATTGCCATGGCTGCAGCCTTATAAGGCCAGACATATACCAATTTTTTAAAAGAAATAAGCAATAAAGATAATGATAGAGACCCTCCATGATGCTATAAATATAATTCAATCAGACATATACAACATCAGTGTCCACTAATAAAGAATCCTGCCCCCCCTCCCACTGAAGGTGGATGACAAAGACTGTCACTTTCTTTGTGTCCAAGATGCTATAAAGGATTTCATTGGAAAAAGGATTGCAGATCTCCATTTACTAAAGATGGGATTCCCCTGCCACCCCTTCAATCACAAGAACAGGAATCAAAAAACAGATTAAGGGGCCCACCCCAGGCCTGACCACAAAAATGGGGCTACAATCAAACAAAAGCTCCACAGCATTATCCGGTAGTTCAATTGCCAACTTGGCCAGAGCATCTCCAGGAAGTGCAGGACTATATCTTTACAGTAATGAGACAATTATTTTAACCCATGATATGGAAACTACTTTAGTAAGTACAAGAATATTTGGAACTTTGCCTAATGGGACTATGGGATTAATATTAGGAAGAAGTTCTATAACTCTGCAGGGACTACAAATTGTCCCCGGAATTATTGATTCAGATTTTACTGGAGAAGTAAAAATCATGTTACTCCCTCCAAATAAAACTATACAAATATGGAAAGGACAGAGAATGGCTCAATTATTATTAATTCCTTTAGTACAGACAGCAAATAAAAGTATGAAAAAAGAAAGGAAAGCAAAAGGGTTTGGTTCCAGTAATGTCATCACTTGGGTACAAAAGGTAGATGAAAATAGGCCAATGAGGACTATATTAGTAGAAGGAAAAAAGATAACAGGATTGTTGGATACTGGAGTAGATGTCTCCTTTATTGCAGGCTTTGGATTGGCCCTCTGATTGCATTACTCAACAAACCCCTTCAACTTTAAGGGGAATAGGCATGGCTTCAAAAATTGCAAAAACTGCCTCTGTATTACACTGGAAGACAGGAAAAAAGCAGGGAACGTTTCAACCACATGTGCTTCCTTCTCTCCCTTTTACTTTATGGGGAAGAGACATTCTTACAAATATGACTCTTATAACATCTGATGATAATATAGATTCCCTACCCCTGTTTTCATAAGGGCCACTGTGATGTCATCCTAATAGCTGGGCCTTGAGCATGGCTCGGCCCATTGGAATTCTGCAAGTCAGGTAATTCCAAAAGAAGGAATGCATGGCATTTCCCACTTTGCATTATTATATTCTGGAAGTTTGGGGTGCTTTTGGTTTTGCTTTCACATTAATTACAAAGAAAAATCTCTTAGAGACACAGGATGGCTAAACGGATTGTGAAAAGAACAATGCCTCTGCTCGTATCAGAGATATTCATTAACCCTCTACAAACATCAGGATTTAAACCTTGCAAGCCTAGATACAAATCAAAGGAACTTAGGTCTACAATTTTTTATCTGTGAGAAAAGAAAGCTTTAAGACAGTTTCTCTCTCTCAGAAACACCTCCCCCTTGTCCCACCACTTATTAACTCCTTTCTAGCTGAGCAAATAGTGAAGATTTAATCTATTGAATAGAGACTCTCCTCTCCATCGTTAACCTTTAACATTATTTTCGTACTAAAATAATTATTATATACGTATTGTATCCTATAACCTTTGCTGTTTTCTTAATCCCATCAAATACTATGGGAAATATCTTTTCTAGTTAAAGATGTATCCACTCAAATTTAAGGAAAACAAATATGTAAACATTCCTGTTCTGTATACCTTGTTGTAAGAGAGAGTATAAGAAATGATGGCTAACATGAATTATACAGATACATTACAACACTGCATTGGGTGTGAGTGTATTCTGACCTTGTCTCGATCCACACATAATTTGGGACCTCCAACCCTGTTGCTTCGAGGGCTGGCCCCCCACAGGCCACTGTAGTACATGCAGACCCTATAAAATGGAAATCAGATTACCTCATATGGGTAGAGCAGTGGCCCCTCACTAATGAAAAGAGGTCTGCAGCAGAGCAATTAGTTCAAGAACAATTAGAGAAAGGTCATATAGAACCTTCAACTAGCCCATGGAATACCCCAATATTTGTTATTAAAAAGAAGTCTGGAAAATGGAGACTCTTACAAGACCTTAGAGCTATTAATAAAACCATGGAAACTATGGGAGCCTTACAACCTGGATTACCTTTCCCTGTTGCTATAGATAAAAACTCTCAAATTATTGTTATTGATTTACAAGACTGCTCTTTTACTATCTCCCTGGCTCCACAAGAAAGAAAATTATTTGCTTTTAGTCTTCCCTCACCAAATTTTCAAAGACCCTATCAAACTGTGCTCCAATGGGAACATTTAGGAGATGACTTATGTAGGGCACACCAGGAGAGCCCCCTGCCTCCCAGGACACTCCCCATATGGGCTTTGGTAAGTACTTGTTTAGTTGATCCAAAAGGCAAGTGCAGACTGACTATAAAAAAGGGAGCTGAGGAGCTTGAGAGTATAAAAGAGGAACTGTCTTGCTCAGTCTCTAGAGGGAAAGTTAGTTCAGGCAATAAGGCTGAGGAATTGTCCTTAGAAGAACTAAAACATAAGATGGCGGCTGTAAACAAAAGTAAGAAAAAGAAAGAAGACTTCAGTGTCACCTGGCATGCCACCAATGCATAATCCCCGTATGGGCCACTGGCAAAAAAAAAAAGATTTAAAAGCTTAAAAAGGAATTTATCCTTCTAAAAAATATTGCAGTTCCTGAACAAAAGTAATACAAAAGGTTGATAAACTTATGTAAAAATTTATATAAAAACTTATGTAAAAACTAACAAAAGTGATTGACAAAACTGTAATTAGATAAAAAATCAAACAATTAACTAAAATGCTTGCTTTTAAAAAATGCTAATGAGGATTATAAACAAGCTACTTTACCTATTAAAAATCAAGTAGTGTACATAAATGTTTTAAGATGCCATATGGTGATAGTGGCCACTAAAAAATTATATATATATATAATTATATCTCCATGCTGGACAGTATCTGCTTAATGCATTGCTTATAATAGTTATCTATAAAAATTTAATGCCTGGCAAGTTAAAACTATAAAAAATATGTTTGTATCCATACAAACATATCCACGTGGTACCAAAATTAGTTTAAGGGCACTCATTAAGTTTAAAATGGATCCAAATACCTTTTAGTTCACCTGATTTAAATCTTTAACAAATAAGCTTTTTATTTGTTTTTTAAATATAAGATATTGTTAAAGGTTAGCTAATATTTTCTTTCAGGTTAAATAATTAAGAGTACATGTCTGTTCCTATTTGATATTAAAGATTACAATGCTTATTGTTTATTTCAAAATACTTTATTAAAATAGCAAGTTAAAGTGCTGACTTTTTTTTTTTTTTTTTTTTTTTTTTTTTTTTTTTTTTTTTTTTTTTTTTTTTTTTTTTTTTTTTTTTTTTTTTTTTTTTTTTTTTTTTTTTTTTTTGCGGTACTGGGGATTGAACTCAGGGGCATTCTACCTCTGAGCTACATCCCCAGCCCTATTTTTTATTCTTTATTTTGAAACCGAGTCTCACTAAGTTGCGGAGTGCCTCACTAGGTAGCTGAGGCTGGCCGCGAACCCGGATCCTCCGGTCTCAGCCTCCCGAATGCTGGGATTACAAG